>APFE031433849.1:0-47034 GCA_000404065.3 Pinus taeda
ATCATTATTTTGCAATTCAAGAGTGAAGAGTTTAATCATGAGTTGGACAACTTCAAGTGCAGAATGTGAGTCATAGAGCTCTTTCAGCTTTTGTAGGGCTTCAAAGGCAGTTGAATATGACGAAATATGGCAACTCACCTCTTCATTTACAGATGTCGCGATTAATGCATAAGCTTTGTTTTTCTTGTTTTCCCAAATGACAAGCTCTTTGTCTGAGGTAGGCTGTACTGGGTCATTGTCTCCTTCTCTGACACACACTCCCTTCCACAACTCATTGAAGATGAGGGTCTGTTTTATCATTCGGGACCATTCAGGATAGTTCTCCTTGCCATTGAGAACTATTCCCACCATAGATATGATTGAATGCATTGTAAAATCCGAGAGCTGTAAAAATACTTTTGCTGGCAAAAATGTGCTTTTGTGGAGAAAAAAAACTTTTGCTGCTAAAAGAAAATTGATTCTGATATCAAGTCACTTTGAAAATAGCTTTATGAAAACAACACTATGGTAGCCCAACAGCGTGGTATATATATCCGAGCAGCCATTATATACAAATTGTATTAAAACCATCCAAACGCTATTCATATACTATTGATTATTGGAATGTATGAATATAATTCCGCTACCCTAAAGATCTTCACCAAACACTATATATAAAATGTATTAAGACCATCCAAACACTATTCATTTCCGCTGCGCTAAAGATCTTCACCAAACATTCGCAAATAAATGCTATCGAAATTTCAATACTATCCACAAGCATATACTGTCTATTTTAAATTTCAGGCCATTTTTTGGGATGTAAGCTGTGATATATGCTTAGTTTGGATATGGAATTTTACAAGTCTCTTGGAATAGACCATAGAAGGCCCGTGTTGTGGATTCCTTTCGACTTACACGCCGCCTCAATGGACTTTGTTGGCACTGAACGTAACTTCAGGCCAGAAGAACTTGCGCTCTGCCTTTCAATTTATTCTCCAATTCTTCATTGTTGAGCTCTTCTGTTTCCAAACCATCAACCAGGGTGGATGCCACCACTTCCAGTTCAGTAATACGCTACACAAGCTCCTGGTCTCTCACAGTTGAAGCGGTGTCATATTCTTCTATAGCGTTCACGAGCGGTGGTATGTCGATTCAACAGAGGCGTTCTTCTGCCTTCTGCTCTGGACCAAGTAATCATTCACCAAATTAATCCTTCAGAGGATAGAGGCGTTGAGGACAGTGCTCAAGTCAAAACGACAGAGGACAGTGCTTAGTGGATTAGTGCTCAGACCAGCGTACAGCCCACGGTAGCCAAAAAATGAAGGGAGATACAAATTATTTTGAGAACTGGCTCTGATACCATGTCAGGCCAGGCAGTAACTCTCCAATAGGCAGTAAAACTGATTCTATCTATTTCATTAGGTATGCTATTATTATATACAAAGAATGTGACTGCTCAGTTCATCTCCTGATGATTGTTCACATTCTTAATTTAACTATTTACATAAATTCACCCAATCGTGAGGATTAGGTGTCAACATAATCAATGCTCACAATAAATCCCTTTCCTTTTTCAAAACTCGAAACTACAAAAAATAATTTGCTTCAAAAGAGATCTACAAGTTCTAGAAAACACTCAAAACTACAAAAACTAATCTTTAGATAAAAAAACTTCTAAAAACCTAATTGAATAAAAGCTTCACTTATTTTTTAGGATGTTTTACTTAGTTGTTCAGTAAACTAAGGATTCATTCATTCAGAATAAAAAATCAATCAAAACACATCCAGATATGTTTTCTTTTATAAAAATGAAATTCAAAACTTATGAAAAAGCTTGTTCAAATATTTGCAAGGAGAAAACTAAAACTATTTCTCACAAAGGACAGATTTCACAACCAATTCAGACTCATCAAGAAGACAAAAGGACAGCAGGGTAATCTAAGGTTTCTCAAGCTTCTGATCTTTGAGTCACTACAGAGACCAAGTGAAAACCACTCCAGGCATGCAAAACTTTTATAAAATCATCTAAAACAAAAATACCATCGGAACTCACTCACAAGAGGTTTTTGACAGGACAAATGTAGATCTGGGTAGACACTAAAGACCCTAAATGAAACCTAAACTTAACTAGAAGAAAATATTTTAGGTTTTTCAAAAAAAATTACAGGGTCTGCAGGCTTCCAGAATAACCAGGTGCGGTCCCACTCTGTTTCCTAAAGAAAAGGTGCGATGATGCCTGCACTGTCTGTAAAGAGAAAGTGCAGTCCCCTGAAAACTTCGAAAAAAAAAACAAAAAATAATACAAAAACTACCCAATCCAACATACATCAATCAAAAACCGAAAATGAAAAAAAAATTCTCAAGTCTAAGACAAAGGAAAACCAAAATCCAAATTCAGTTCCCCAGTGGAGTCGCCAATTTTTTGGCCAGATAAATCGATCTTGCAGACAAGACCGATGTCCCTAGTATCAGAAGATAGTCTAGAAATAAACAGACAAACAAATCTATTTTTCTCTAAAAATATGCAATTTATAAACAAATACTATAGAGGTGTTAAGACCCTACCTTAGATCCAACGCTTGTTTGTAGTAGCCATCCTTCAATCCTTTGAAAAAGTTACCTTTGAGAACCTGCAATCACAAACAAGCAAACATTAAGTAGCACCTGCATAGCAAATATCATAAATCATGTCTATTATGGTGATTAAGGAATCCATAAAATAAATAATGAATCAACAGCTTATTGAGTAAAACAAACTTATTTGTATTAACTTTGAAGTAGAAGAACCTTACAACATTTTCAGCCTTGATGTTAAACAAGCTCTTCCTGGGGTCCGAAACAGGAATTTCCTTTATTTTGACAAGCCTTGCACTTTTTCAAATGATTTCATAGAGGTATGTAATCTCTTCTCATAGAACTCAACTGAGAAGACTAAGTTCCAACAACATTTCACCTCAAAAATATTTAGCTTCTAAAATCCCAAGTAACCTGCCCAATGCTTCATTTTATAGTGCAGAAGAGGAGGTTATAGGTCCACCTATGAAGGGATAAAGTCCTCCTTCAAAGGGATAAGCTCCTCACATCAAGGGGTTAGCTCTTTAAGGTATGGGATGCATGAACCTTAAGAGAGCGAACTTGCCACCTCAAGGTTCCTTCCAGAAGCTTCTAGAAATGGATGAAAGTGATTATTTTAGATTATACTCACGCCTTTTTAACTTTTACAGGGGTCCGCACCCATAACACAGAGACAGAGCAGTCAAGTGCGCAGGAGACATGATTATTAGGTGCGGGACCATAGGTAATGCAAAGAGAAAGTGTGGAACCAGAGTTTTAGAGACTTTTGAAGGCTTTCTCTTATTTTCAAGGCTTCATATGAGGAACTGAGGCTTAAGACTTGCAAAGGAGGAAATTATGAGTGGTAATGGACACACACAGATTGTAGAATGTCAAGATGACAATTTTTTGTGCAATAAATTGCCCCATAGAGTGTGAAGTCTGTAATAGATGAAGATAGAGTTTGTCATATATGAAGAGTGAAGTACTCTATCATTTCAAGGATCATCCTGTGGACACCCCAGTTGGAACCTATAAAAACATTCAATGCAAAATATATATATGTGAACATATCATCGCTGAGGTAGGCATTCCGATACTCAGATCAAAACTGACTAAACTGTTCTAATACAGGAATGATTTTGTTTTACATCAAGAGTATAGACATGTGTAGACACAGTATGGGCACAACCATCTGTTTATGAATAGTCCACTGTATAATGAAAAAAAAATTCCTTGCAGCCTGGATGGTAGAAACTAGATCCAGGGTCTTGATTTCTGCTCTCGAACTAGTACGATTCTATCCATGTGAATGAATGTGTCGAAGTTGAACATGGTAGAAACCACTTGATTACCAGTCAATGATGTGAACTATTAAAAAGTGTGAGAGAAACCACCAGTAATGTCAATGGCTCTCAAAGTACTCAATACAATCCATGAAATGTGAATAAATGAGCTGATGTCAAACATGTCATAGAATCCTTTGATCGAAGGTCAATGATGCAACCTATTGTCGAAGGCAAGAAACCTGCCATTAGGGCATGTAGATTTCAAGGTACTAACGATTTCTATATCATCTTTCTAGAAAATGAGTTGAAGTCGATAGAAAGCGATCTGTCGTAGGCAAGCCCACAACACGAAATCATATATCATGTTTTGAAGAAATATATTGGAAATGACTGACTCAGGGATAGTAAAAATGGATGATAAATATTTTGCAAATGAATGGTTTGTTTGAACTAACCTCTTGAACACATAATGACACTGCAGATGGTTTGGTGACAATTGACCCAAAGCTAATACCCAGAAACCGACTGAAGACTTTTAATATGGTTTGATTAACTGTTAGGCAAAGGATTTCCCAACCCAGGTGACAAAAAGTGTCGTGTTCAAGAGTGGTTAATGGCTTTTCTAAAACACAAAGTGTAACAAACAGGTTTATTTTTCTCTCTTTCCCCCACCATTTCTGGCAAGTACCTCTTTATTTTTGACAAGCTTAAGGAGGATAACATTTGCTTGTTTATAAGCTCATCCTTCGGATGAGTCCAACTTAGTTTAAAATTCAAACCCTAAGAAGGAGTGGTTCATTCCTATTTAAAATTGAACAGGTCCTTTACTGTTAAATTTTAACGACTCCAGTATAGGAAAAACTTAGTGTTTTTCAATTTTAGGGAGTGAGAAGAAAAACTTAAGAAAACTCCATGGGGGTCCTTTTTCATAAACTTGTGTCCCTCAAGCCCAAAAAAGTACAAAATAATACTTGAGAGAACCGATTGACCATTACGATCAAGGAGTACTTTTCATAATTAGTGACTCTGATCCGAAAAAAGTAAAAAAGGTGATCAAAGACACGTCATTTCATAACCAATATCGAACTTGAAACGACAAAATTCTAGCGATCTTTTCATGTTTATATGGTCAAAAAAGAGCTGTAAGTGGACCTCCCTTTTAATTCCGTTTAACAAGTTAAAAAAAGGAAAAAACTCGGAAATCTTTTCATATTTTACAAGTCAAAATAGAGCTTAAAGAGAACTCCAATGTTTTGTTTTTTCGTAAATTTTTGGGAGAGTCCAAAAAAGTGATAAAAGTATACTCTTTGCTGAAAAATGATCAATTTTCCCCGAAAAATCCAATATTCTGCACAAAAAATCAAAACATTACTCATACTTGTTTAAGATAAATAAAAATGTATTTAAAAAGTTACCTTTTTAAAGTGAAGAATAAATAAATTAAAATTTCATTTATTCAAAAAATCTTATAAAAAGGGTTTTTCTAAGTTCATTTTTACCATTTGATTTCAAAGTGAGAAGTGAGAGCTTTTGAGTAAAAAATTTCATGTGAAGATTCTAGAAAATTCATCCGTTGGAATCAAAAATTGTCACCTCCAGGTAATCCACATCCTCTTTATCTTGCATTTCAACCATTTACATTTCATTTTTAGGCTTTCATTTTGAATTTTTTAAGGAGAATTTAGTTTAGAAAATCGCTCGCGGGGGTTTGTAGGTGCAACACGCGGCCCCTGCGGACCTCAAATTTTTTCTACAAAGAAAAAAGTTGTGGGTCCGCATCTGTTGCTTACCATGCGTACGGGCCTACGCGCTGTCTGTAAGCAGCAGGTGCAGACCCTGCGAAATGGGTTTTAAAAACGTAAATTTCTCCATTGTTGCCCAAAATTTTTTGAACTAAATTGTTCTAATATGTCTTTTTTGCATTGTAGGACATACAAAATGCTTATTTGGCGAGAACGCGAGCATGAGGATGTAGATCTTGCCGCAATAAATCATCTACCTACTTTGCAGGCATTGAGAGCATGCAGACTATTTAAGTTCTAGGCCATATGAGGCATGAGGGCCTAAGTAGACCTCTTGCAATGACTGGTAGACAGATGGAACAAGCAGGACCAGTGTTTCGTGATTGGTGGCCACCAATTCAAAATCGAGCTAGAGAACATATATTTTTTGACTGGTTTGTCCAATAGGGGTGAACAATTATTCTTTTCGAGACTAGGCCAAGTGGTCAGTCTGTCGCTAGTCTTTAATTGGAGTTTTGCAATGATCAAACAAAGGACAAAAGGATTGATATTAAAATTATCGCCCTTCCTGAACTTAAGGTTATTGCATTCACCGTTACCAAGTTGTGCGGGAGTGCAGTATTGCATGTGGCTACTGGATCCTAGATGCAAATGGTTGTAGACTGTTATCGAGGCACCATATTCAACTGGTGCGAGGCTATGTTGGAAAATGTAAAATGCCAACTAACTAGAGCAAAGAATGGACAACTGAAAAACTTTGGATACAGATTAATTGTTGTCAACTTTGCTCTAGAGAGGATCCCTATGCTAGTCCCACAACAGCTTCATGTTGATGCTAGTCTTCCTCGAGAGCCTAGGATAATGCGTTGGGTTGCTTTGATGGCCCATCACCCTGAGGAGGGTTCAGAGGTTGTTCGATTTCCGCCTGAGTATTTTCGTTGGTTGAGCAATCAACTTTTTGTGATTCGGGATTTTCCATATGCCGAGATGGATTATCACGGTGACCTAGACATGATTCTTCCACCAGGAGAGTAGTGGGATGATTCAGGTAAAATAATTTTCAGCACTTTCTAAGCTTTAACTAAATTTTTTTATTGTTTAAATCATCCAAAACTAACAATTAAAATTTTTAATCCCGGATCCAGGTGCCGTCCCGGCCATAAATGGCATTCATGCACATTAATCTTCCCTGGTACTACCACCTGCTTCGCAGCATGGAGCCCCAGATCTCGTCTGATGGTGGGAAGAATGTTTTTATGGCCGTAGGCCGGAGCAGGCCGGCACCATTAATGAAGGCTGAAGCCCGAAGCCGCCTGCTGTGGTTTATTTACATGGAGCTCCCCGTTGTTTTCTCCACTTCTTGGGTTCAGGCGTCTGGTGCTCAGTTTGTTCTGCAGATAGGATGCGAAGGTGAGAATGCGTCTGGTTTCAGAGGTGAAATTCGAGCCTGTTCGGACCTGAATTTGCAACACCTCCATTCTACCTGCATGCTGCACAGCGGAAATCCTTCGGTGGCCTGGGGTAAGTGGTTTATTCATTGTAACATCAGTTACATTTGTTCTGTTTCTCGGTTTCGTGCCTCCTCTGTTTATTCTCTCGAGCCTACGGTTCATCTGAGGCATTCTTCTGGGTTTAGGATCTGTTCTTTTGGGTTTTTGGTGACTGATAGTAACATGAAGCGTCCAGGGAAATAAACTCATTCGGGTGATCGACCTGGCAGCAGCAAGCATCCCTCTGCTCGTCCTCCGCCCAACCCTGTGCTCACAACCATCAACCTCTCCTCCTCTCCTGAGGATCCTCCTCCCAGCAATCCTTCTCGCCAACTGATTCCTAACAGTTCCTTTCAGTCCACCCATTTTAAATTCCAGAGTAACCTAAATAGGCCTCTGATTTCCGCCCAGATTACCATTATCATGTCTGAAGAAGTTAACCAGGTTGCCCCTCTCTCCTGCATTGACCCCAATTCTTCTCACAATAGTGAGCACTCCTCTGCCAAGAATGCTATGGGTGTTAAAAGGGAGACTGAACCGGTTATCCAGGTCAATTTGCCATCCATAATCCCTCCCCTAGTTGATTGTGATCATTTTGATATAGAGACCGATGCTGGAACCACCGACAAGGTGCCGGAAGGCAACGTGTTGGGTGATAAAGAGCTACTCGGTTAGGACGATGTGTGTCTGGAGGCCGAGGAGACACAGGGGAAAGCTGAGAAAAATCAATAATTGGCAATGTGGTTTGTTCTTTTTGGTTCTTTGGTGGATGCTCCGAGAGCATTGCCCAAGAATTTTGGCCAGGACTCAACTTGACAGCATCAATTCCAGTTTTGGGTCTCTCCTCGACGCGACATCTGTTCGGTTCATGGACCCGAGCTATCAGTTCTGTTTCTTTGTTTATCTTCCTGTTCATCTCTCTCGGTATGCTTGTAAAGCCAACATAATTGGTTGTATGTCTCTGATTCTCCCCGGTTTCTACAGTAATGGGGCAGTTTTGTAATGTGAAAGGCTTGCGGGCTCCTGCCCTTGCAGCCGCCAACTTATGTAAAAATATTTTGATTTCCGGTTAATAGAATTAGATGTTACATAGAAAAAAAAAACAATTAAAAGTTTTAAATGTAGATGTGGGTCCACGACAACCAACCAATCTCCAGCCTTACGAGAGGAGACACCCGGCTGCAACAGTACCAACCCCATAGGACCAATCAGCAAAGATCCTAACCGACTTGGAGAATCATCTAGAGCACTTAACAGTAGATATTCCAAAGATTGGCATAGATGATATTCCACTTAGGTTACAACGATATGTGATTGGGGTCCCAGGACCTTTTAGGAGGTTCCTTTGTAGGGTGGCCCGAGCAGTGGTTTTTTATCGTGATCATCAGCAGGGATAGGATGATCACTTTTGTAGACTCACATGACATTTTTGTCTTTTTGTACTATCATTTTTACCGATCACAAGGTGTTTTTTAACTAATGATCGAAGATGATGTATATTTTGACACACTTCTTCTATGCTATGAAATATCATTATTTTCGGCTATCTTGAGTAACATGTTTATTGAATGTTTTTAAATTTACTGTTTTTATTATTGCAAATGTCTATTTATCATATGAGAATCAACTGCATCTGATAATGTATTTAAATGTCTTGGAATATGTTGATATTCAATGTAATCAAATTCACGTTCCAAGAGACGAACTCTCAAAAATAATCTTAATAACACTAGATTTCTAATGGCATAAACCCTGTTAAGCTGTAATACAACGAGTTCAGAATCTAACCTAACAATCAAACTCTGAATCCCAAATCAAATGGATTTAGATAATAACTCAATCACTGCACTATACTCTACAATGTTATTCGTTGTTTGACCGAGGCTTACCCCATGCATAGATACTAACTCATCAGAGGGTGAATAAATAACCCAAGATGCGGAAGAAATGTTCCATGTACTACGACAAGCACCATCAGCAAAACCAATGTATGTTTTAAGAGACGTCGACATCTGCAATATCAAGAGTAAAATCAAGATAAGTAGAAATAGTGATAAAAGCACTCTCTAAACTAGGCACACTTTTCTAATCTAAAAGACACCAGCTATAAAGAAACTAATCCAACAAAAAATCTCCACCCAGAATTTAAGCATAATATCTCTTTAGATAAAGTCCATTTCTGGGTTTACTTAAAGAGACACCGTCAACAACAGTCTTGCCATCTGCTGAAAATGTAGGCATCGCCTCGGCCCACTTAGTAAAATAATCTACTGCTAGGATAATGTATGCATGCCCCCCAGCCGAGTGAGGGTTACATGTAATAAAGTCAATACTCCACTTTGCGAAAGAACCGACAGCAATTATAGGTTGGAGAGGAGCAAACACCTCACAGAATTCTTGAAATAGGGCTTTATAAGTTTGGATTTCGTTGTCCATACAGGAAGCACCTATATGAATGTTTTCAATAGTTCTGGGCTTAACTGAAATGTCAATAGGAACCGTTCAAGAGATATTTCCTAAATTTAACTCAGAATCAGAATGTTGCAATGTATTATGTGGTTCTTTGACATAGTCAATAGTAAAAATAGATGAAAAATCATTTTCAAAATGATCGAGCCCATGTAAAACGAAGATCGGTGATGAAGATCTTCCCATGGTAAATCATCAACAAACAAAAGTTCACGAATCTGCTCATCAGCATGAACAGGATCAGAAAGTGTTGTTGTAGTTGAGGTTGACATCGAAAGTGATTCCCCTTGGACCACATTCATTGGATCAATTTCGGTTGAACAAGAATCAGAAAACTACTGTACAGTCTGATATGAAATTTCAAAGGGACTCAGAGGCATTGTGTCATTAAATGAATCCACCTCAGAATCGGAAGGTACGATCCAAGGATCATTAAAATAAATAGTGTTTGATGAAATCATATGAATAGTTGCAATAGAAGGCGATACGTTAGGAGGAGGGAAGGAAAAATTTCCTAGTAAACCAGAATCTTTAATCAAACCTACTCCAACATCCTTGTAAGGGATAGTTGTTTTACCGACATGTTGAATACTATCTGTAGAGGCTGGGCCGGATGAGGAATAATTCAGCTGGTCTATGGTGATGATCTTTCCATTATGAGGAAACTTGATAAGCTGAAAGACCGATGAAACAATAGCAGTCATAGCATAAGTCCAACTGCGACCCAGGAGAAGGTTGTAATCTAGAGGGGCATCAACCACTTCCACATCTAGATTTACGGTTTTGTCTTCGACCCCTATAGGTAAATCCTGCAAAACACCAAAAGGATGGAACCCTTGGCCATCAAAATCCTTTAGAATTGTCGGAGACTGATTGAGTGTGGGAGAACCAAGTGATCTCCAACACTGGATCGACATAATACACGTAGAAGCCCCTTCATCAATCACAATCCGAAAGCAAGGCCTGTTTTTGACTAATTCAGGAATCCCGAAAGCCATTTGATGAAGTAGGCGAGGTGTACTATTCTCTAAATTGAAGATTATTAGGTTCGAATCTTGAATATCGACAGCACTATAATAGACAATAGTAACTTACGCTGTGCTGGGCATGATTGCAACACTTCCAAAGACGACATTGCTGAAGGGGAAATAGCTAAAACTTCAACAATGTTATAATTCTGAGCAGCTCTCGCATGTAGATTGAAAGTTGATTTCTGAAGTATACCTTTAGCAGGTGGTTTGATTACTAAGTCAGAGTTGGGTTTCTCGATCTGTAGTGGATCGGAACCAGGAGGAGGTGAAGTTGATGTGTTTGAATTAGAAGATTCTGCTTCTTTACCACCGACAATATTTTTACTACCATAATCTTGCGATCTCATCGCAATCTTGACATGAGACATCATCATAATGGGTTCTTATGAGGCATTCGAGGAAGAACCAATCATCTTACTATCTTTAGTAGGAAAAAGATCCTTCAAGACAACAAGCATTTGATAACCTTTAATGATTTTCAAAACCTCTGCTCGATGTGGGCAGTCTTTAGTAAAATGATTCTCGTCGCAAATGAAACAAGGATAGAGAGGTTTACGTTTTTCATCAGTAGATTCATTTTTATCCGTTTTCTCTTTTGAGTTTTGTTTTTTTTTCTTCTTCCCCTTCTTTTTACCACCGGATTTTGATTTGGCTGTAGATGATTCTACAACATGGATATCGCTAGAAATTTCAGCGAAAGAATCTCCTGTCGGAGAATCAGGTAAAGTTATAATAGCAGAAGAATTATTTGAAGATTTCTTCTTACTTTTAGTACTAACTGAACCAATCATACCATTAGTGGCATGAGACCCTGAAGGAGTTGCATTTATTTGACCGTGTTTTGGAAGATCCGGGATTTTTTCATGTAAAGTACCTAACTATGTATAGACGAGGTCAAGGTACTAAGCCTGAGAATGACTTGCTCTTTAGTGACAACTCCTGCCTTAGCTACATCTTCAGTGATTTTAGGTAATAATGATTTAACGAACCATTTCGCTAAAAGTTGATCCGGAATGAAAAATTTCACTAAACGCCTTCTATATCGCCATTCATGAATATGATCAGAAATATATGTGGACGTGGATTGTTTAATGAAGTTACCAGTTTCGTACCATTGTCGTATCTGACAGGAAACTGAAAATGAGTTAAGAAAGAAGTGGCTAACTGACCAAAATTATAAAAATAGCCTCGCGGTAACTCAATGTACCATTTGGTGGAATGACCAAAGGTGATAAGTCATAACGTGATTTGACGAATCCTCTCCTGACTTACCCTCGAACTTCGGGATATCACTGGGCAACTTATTAGGCATTGGTGGCCAATACGGAAGATAATAAATCAGATCGTTTGTAAGGCGTGACAAATCAGGTAAATCCAAATTTGCAATAAATGGTAACTGACAGTTAGGGTCGTGAAAACCTTGGGTAACAAGACCAGCCCTAGGAGGAGGATATCTAGGATAACCTGGAATTGGATTTGCATTAGGAATGTTATAACCTCACGAGAAACCAGGATTAACTGTACCAAACTGGGGTTGTTGAGGCTGTTGATAAGTATAGCCAGGGTATAGTTGATACTGATAAACTGGATTTTGTACAATACGACCAAATCGATATTGTCCCTGGTACAGTTGATAGGTGAATTGCGGTTGACTTGTGACAACCGTACTTGGACCATCTTATCCTGCAGGCATCTAGACCAAAGTCTGAACTGTAGGTCCTAACTGTGGTAAAGAGGCTTGAGGAGTTTGCACTGATGCAGGAACAGTAGAAACCAGAGCTATAGATACTCCAGAAATAGGTGTGGTAGGTTGGACAGAAGCTACAATAGTTGCAGCATCAGTTTGAGGTAGAGTTCGAGGTGAGCCAGACCCAGGCTGTTGAACTAAACCGGGTGCAGAGGTTCGAACAGTAGGTTGGATAGGTTGCTGGGTTGGACTAGAAACCAAATGTTGTCCAGGTTGACTTGATAACTGCACATTAGGTTGTATAGTCTGTTGAGTTTGAGATGGATCCCACACCATATTCATTTCGGGGTATCGACCTATAAAAGGTTGTGCGTATGGAGGACCATAACCTGGTTGAACATAGGGCTGATAATTAAGCGACACATTTCCAACTCCTTGTAAAAATGGTTGACTAGAAGGTGGTTGGAAACCTTGAGTTGGGTACTGATCTTGAGGTTGATAACCCTGAGGCACGTACTGAAACTGTGGTTGACCTTGAGCTATGTATTGAAACTGGGGTTGACCTTGAGGTATGTACTGAGTCTAGGGTTGAACTTGAGGTATGTACTGTCCTAAAGGTATGTACTGTCCTTGAGGTTTCCCCCCAGGCGGTAACTGACTACCTTAAGGTTACTCCCCAGGCGGTAATTGACTACCTTGAGGTTGCCCTCTAGGCAGTAACAGACTACTTTGGGGTTGGCCCCCAGGCAGTAACTAACTACCTTGGGGTTGCGGATTTGGAATACTACCAGACATCATAAAGATTTCTTCTGCGCTCAATGCTTGAGCTCCATTATTACCAGTTGATAGTTCATGTTCAATTGGTTGAGGAGATGCTCCTGAAAAAGTACAAGTGAGTGACTGGTACCTCGAAGGAACAGAAGGACTGCCATATAAAAATGTTTCTGGTGTTTAGGAAAACATAGATGACTCTCTTGACTTGTTCCATGGAGGATAATAACCTCTTGGTGTAGGATGAAAAGGAATTCGAGGTGGTGAAAAACTAAGACCCGAGTTTTCTAAAAAATTTGTCAATGATACGTACCAAATTTCACTCCTAAAAGGATTGTAGAATATCGATTCACGCTCCCTAAGATTTAAATTTGGGTGGTTTTCAGGAAGAATTACATCTTCCTCTGGACTAACAAGTTCTTCAATAGAAGTGAGGCCAGAAGGAAGATTTTAAGTAATGATATTTCCTACCCTGGGTGAACCAGGACCACTAGAAGTTGGAGTAGCAGCAGGTTCAATTTCAGGCTCAGAAATTTCAGGTTCTTCAGCTAATTCATTGGAAGGAGAAATACTACCAGTAACTTTGGAAAATGAAATTGGCTCAGAAATATACTCTGTTGTTTGAACTTGATAATCAGGATGAACAATTAAAGATGACTCTCTAGCTTCTAGTGATCCAACTCTACTATTACTAGGTGATACAAGAGCTCGTAGCCCTTCAAGCTAAATTGGTGTGTACTCAGGAGGTTTCCCCTAAAGTCTACGAGATTGTCTCGGTAATTCAGCCACGATTAAAAAAAAATTAATTAATCACACACAAACAAATAAAATTTCAATAAAACCACCTAAAGTCTCTAAAGAAACAAACAACTGAATCACACGCCTAAAAAATCTAAGAGTTCAAACCACACACAAACAGTAACTTCCCGTACTAAAAACACTAGTTGGTGATGAAATACAACGTCGTAGAAATTTAATACAGAAAGGGCAGTCGGAACAGTTACCCCGACAACCTGCTTAATGAAACAAACTGGCACAAGTTTCTTCACAAAACCATCTCGAGTGAAGAGGACCCCCCAGAGAGTTCAAGTGAGTCTAGTCGACGTCTACTCCAGGTACAGTGAGACCCGTCCTTCACCGTCACCTTAGGAAATAATCCTAAGTTTATGGACACTAAGGTTACCAAAAGCAACAAATACCACTTGGGGAACAGTCTACGATCCGATCTATGCGCAAGGGTAGAGTAACAAAGCTCAATCCCCTTGAAGGCTCCTCGACATGATTAATCTGTGGTTTACCAACAAGTTCTCCCATGGCTCCTTGGCAATGTTTAATCCGAGGTTTACCATTTATAATACGTGCAAATCTTCTATCTTTCCCAATGAAACAGACTTGATTGACTCAAAGGTTCGGACATGATCTCATGATTGACTCCTTTAAGAGAAGCTTCCCAGGATGTATCAATTACAATTGGATTTATTTCCTACTGCAACATGTAGATACTTGTTTGTTTTAACTATCTTGGAGATTTAATTACTCCCTACTCCAAGATACTAGCCTAAGTTATATTGGTGATAAGAGCCCTAGAAATGGAAAATATTACTGGATCAATTTTAATTAAGCGTTGGTTTTATGGGTTGTTCTTTAAGTCAATATGTATGGAAATGAAACTTTGATGGTGTGAAGACTCGACAACAATTATAGGGTGGAGAGGAGCAAACACCTCACAGAATTCTTGAAATAAGGCTTTATAAGTTTGGATTTCGTTGTCCGTACAGGAAGCACCTATATGAATATTTTCAATAATTCGGGGTTTAACTGAAATGTCAATAGGAACCATTCGAGAGATATTTCCTAAATTTAACTCAGAATCAGAATGTTGCAATGGATTCTGTGGTTCTTTGACATAGTCAGTAGTAAAAATAGATGAAAAATCATTTTCAAAATGATCAAGCTCAAGTAAAAATTAAGATCATTGATGAAGATCTTCCCATGGTAAATAATCAACAGACAAAAGTTCACGAATTTGCTCATTAGTATGAACAAGCTCAGAAAGTTTTGTTGTATCCGAGGTTGACATCGAAAGTGATTCCCCATGGACCACATTCATTGGATCAATTTCGGTTGAACAAGAATCAGAAAATGACTATACATCTTGATATGCAATTTCAAAGGGACTCAGAGGCATCGCGCCATTAAATGAATCCACCTCAGAATCGTAAGGTACGATCCAAGGATCACCAAAAGTAATAGTGTTCGATGAAATCATATGAATAGTTGCAATAGAAGGAAATTCGTTAGGAGGAGGGAAGGAAAAAGGTCCTAGTAAACAAGAATCTTTAATCAAACCTACTCCAACATCCTTGTAAGGGATAGTTGTTTTACCGACATGCTGAATACTATCTGTAGAGGCTAGGTCGGATGAGAAATAAGTCAACTGGTCTATGGTGAAGATCTTTCTATTATGAGGAAACTTGATAGGCCGAAAGACCGATGAAACAATAGCAGTCATAGCATAATTCCAACTGTGACCCAAGAGAAGGTTGTAATCTAGAGGGGAATCAACCACTTCCACATCTAGATTTACAGTTTTGCCTTCGACTCTTATAGGTAAATACTGCAAAATACCAAAAGGATGGAACCCTCGACCATCAAAAGCCTTAGAATTGTCAGAGACTTATTGAGTGTGGGAGAAACAAGTGATCTCCAACACTGGATCGACATAATACACGTACAAGCCCCTTCATCAATTACAGTCCAAAAGCAAGGCCTGTTTTTGACTAACACTACAATCTGGAAAGCCATTTGATGAGGTAGGCGAGCTGTACTATTCTCTAAATTGAATATTATTAGGTTTGAATCCTAAATATCGACAGCTCCTATAGCAGACAATAGTAATTTACGTTGTGCTAGACATGATTACAACACTTCCAAATCCGACATTGCTGAAGGGAAAATAGCTAAATCTTCAACAATGTTATAATTCTGAGCAGCTCTCGCATGTGGATTGAAAGCTAATTTCCAAAGTATACCCTTAGCAAGCGGTTTGATTACTAAGTCAGGGTTGGGCTTCTATATATATAGTGGACCGGAACCAGGAGGAGGTGAAGTTGATGTGTTTGAATTAGAAGATTTTGCTTCTTTACCACCAACAGGATTTTTACTACCATAATCTTGCGATCACATTGCAATCCTAACATGAGACATCATCATAATGGGTTCTTTTGAGGCATTCGAGGAAGAACCAATCATATTACTATCTTGAGTAGGAAAAGGATCCTTCAAGGCAGCAGGCATTTGAGAACCTTTAACAATTTTCGAAACCTCTGCTCGATGTGGGCAATCTTTAGTAAAATGATCCTCGTCGCAAAGGAAACAAAGATAGCAAGGTTTACGTTTTTCATCAGTAGATTCATTTTTATCCATTTTCTCTTTTGAGTTTTGTTTGTTTTTCTTCGTCCCCTTCTTTTTACTACTGGATTTTGATTTGGCCGTAGATGATTCTAGGACATGGATATCGACAGAAATTTCAGCGAAAGAATCTCCTATCGGGGAATGAGGTAAAGTTATAATAGGAGAATAATTCTTTGGAGATTTCTTCTTACTTTTAGTACTAACTGAACCAATCATACCATCAGCAGCATGAGACCCTGAAGGAGCTGCAGTTATTTGACCATGTTTTGGAAGATCCGGGATTTTTTCATGTAAAGTACCTAACTACGTATAGACGAGGTCAAGGTACTAAGCCTGAGCAATGACTTGCTCTTCAGTGACAACTCCTGCCTTAGCTACATCTTCAGTGATTTTAGGTAACAATGATTTAACAAACCATTCTGCTAAAATTTGATCCAGAATGAAAACTTTCACTAAATGCCTTCTACGTCGCCATTCATGAATATGATCAGAAATATATGTGGATGTGGATTGTTTTATTGAAGTTAACGGTTTTGTGCCATTGTCATATCTGACAGGCAACTGAAAATGAGTTATGAAAGAAGTGGCTAACTGACTGAAATTATAAAAAGAGCCTCGTGGTAACTCAATGTATCATTTGGCCGCAAGACCAATAAGAGTTCGTTGAAAAAAACATAGTCAAATTGAATCATCAATGATAGAATTAGATGCACACCAGAGGTGATAAGTCATAACATGATTTGACGGATCCTCTCCTGACTTACCCTCGAACTTTGGGATATCACTCGGAAACTTATTAAGCATTGACAGCCAATATGGAAGATAGTAGATCGGATCATTCGTAAGGCACGACAAATGAAGTAAATCCAAAGTTGCAATAAATGGTAATTGACGGTTAGGGTTGCGAAAATCTTGGGTAACAAGACCAGCCCTAGGAGGAGGATATCTAAGATAACCTAGAATTGGATTTGCATTAGGAATGTTATAATCTCCCGGGAAACCAGGATTAACCGGATCAAATTGGGGTTGTTGAGGCTATTGATAAGTATAGCCAAGGTACGGTTGATAGTGATAAACTGGATTTTGTACAGTAGGACTGAATTAATATTGTCCCTGGTACAGTTGATAAGTGAATTGCGGTTGACTTGTGACAACCATACTTGGACCAGCTTATCCTGTAAGCATCTAAACCGAAGTCTGAACTGTAGGTCCTGACTTTGGTAAAGAGACTTGAGAGTTTGCACTGATGCATGAACGGTAGAAACCGAAGCTATAGATACTCCAGAAACAGGTGTGGTAGGTTGAACAAAAGCTACAGTAGCTGTAGCAGCAGTTTCAGGCGGAGTTCGAGGTGAGCTAGGACCAGGCTGCTAAACTAAACCAGGTGTAGAGGTTTGAACAATATGTTTGACAGGTTGCTGGGTTGGACTAGAAACCAAAGGTTGTCTAGGTTGACTTGATAATTGCACATTAGGTTGCGTAGTCTGTTGAGTTTGAGATGGATCCCACACCATATTCATTCCGGGGTATGGACCCATAAAAGGTTCTGCATATGGAGGACCATAACCTAGTTCAACGTAGGGCTAATAATTAAGCAGCACATTTCCAACTCCTTGTAAAAATGGTTGACCAGAAGGTGGTTGGAAATCTTGAGTTGTGTACTAACCTTGAGGTTGATAACCCTGAGGCACGTATTGAAACTGTGGTTGACCTTGAGGTATGTATTGAAATTGGGGTTGACCTTAAGGTATGTACTGAGTCTAGGGTTGACCTTGAGGTATGTACTGTCCTGAAGGTATGTACTGTCCTTGAGGTTGCCCCGTAGGCGGTAACTGACTACCTTGAGGTTGCCCCCCAGGCGATAACTGACTACTTTGGGGTTGCCCCCCAGGTGGTAACTGACTACCTTGGGGTTGTGGATTTGGAATACTACCAGACATCATAAGGATTTCTTCTGCACTCAACACTTGTGCTCCATTATTACCAGTTGATAGCTCATGTTCAATTGGTTGAGGAGATGCTCCTGAAAAAGTACCAGTGAGTGACTGGTACCCCGAAGGAACATAAGGACCGCCATATAAAAATGTTTCCGATGTTTGGGAAAACATAGATGACTGTCTTGACATCTTCAATGGAGGATGAAAAGGAATTTGAGGTGGTGAAAAACTAAGACCTAGGTTTTCTAAAAAAATTGTCAATGATACGTACCAAACATCACTCCTAAAAAGACTGTAGAATATCGATTCGTGCTCCCTAAGATTTAAAGTTGGTTGGTTTTTGGGAAGAATTACGTCTTCGTCTGGACTAACAATTTCTTCAATAGAAATGAGGCTAGAAGGAAGATTTTGGGTAATGATATTTCCTACCCTAGGTGAACCAGGTCCACTAGATGTTGGAGAAGCAAATCCTAAAGTTGGAGTAGCAACAAGTTCAGTTTCAGGCTTAGAAATTTCAGGTTCTTCAGCTAATTCACTGGAAGGAGAAATACTACCAGTAACTTTGGAAAATGAAATTGGCTCAGAAATATACTCTGTTGTTTGAATTTGATAATCAGGATGAACAATTAAAGATGAGTCTCTAGCTTTTGGTGATCCAACTCTACTGTCACTAGGTGATACAAGAGCTCGTAGCCCTTCAAGCTGACTTGATGTGTACTCAGGAGGTTTCCCCTGATGTCTATAAGATTGTCTCGGTATTTCAGCCATGATTAAAAAAAAAAAAAAAATCACACGCAAACAAAGAAAATTTCAATAAAACCACCTAAAGTCTCTAAAGGAACAAACAACTGAATCACACGCCTAAAAAATCTATGAGTTCAAACCACACACAAACAGTAACTTCTCGTACTAAAAACACTAGTTGGTGATGAAATCCAACATAGTAGAAATTTAATATAGAAATGGCGGTTGGAACAGTTACCCCAACAAATTGCTTAATGAAATAGATTGGCACAAGTTTCTTCACAAAACCATCTCGAGTGAAGAGAACCCCCGAGAGAATCCAAGTGAGTCTAGTCAACGTCTGCTCCAGGTACAGTGAGACCCATCCTTCATCGTCACCTTAGGAAATAATCCTAAGTTTATGGACACTAAGGTTACCAACAGCAACAAATACAACTGGGGGAACAATCTATGATCTGATCTATGCGTAAGGGCAGAGTAACAAAGCTCAATCCCCTTGAAGGCTCCTTGACAATGGTTAATTCGAGATTTACTGTTTATAATACGCGCAAATCTTCTATATTTCCCAATGAAATAGACTTGATTGTCTCAAAGGTTCAGACATGATATTGTGATTGACTCCTTTAAGAGAAGCTTCCCAGAATGTATCAATTACAATTGGATTTATTTCCTACCGCAAGATGTAGCTACTTGTTTGTTTTAACTATCTTGGAGAGTCAATTACTCCCTACTACAAGATACTAGCCTAAGCTATATTGGTGATAAGAGACCTAGAAATAAAAAAGATTACTAGCTCAATTTTAAGTAAGCATTGGTTTTATGGGTTGTTCTTTAAGTCAATAGGTATGGATATGAAACTTTGATGGTGTGAAGACTCAACTCCAAAAACACTAAAAAATGCACCTAAAATGATAAGCAATTCGTTTTTCCTTCAACGAAATTCTAGCTAAAAGAAAGAGTTTGAGAATGCAATTCTTTAAGAAACAATTATTTCTTTTAACATCAAAATGGAAAGAAAATATTTTTGTCTTTTTCAATGAGAACTTAAAACGAGACTACTAATAAATGCTCACAATAAATCCCTTTCCTTTTTCAAAACTCGAAACTACAAAAAACAATTTGCTTCAAAAGAGATCTACAAGTTCTAGAAAACACTCAAAACTACAAAAACTAATCTTGAGATATAAAAACTTCTAAAAACCTAATTGAATAAAAGCTTCACTTCTTTTTGAGGACGTTTTACTTAATTGTTCAGTAAACTAAGGATTCATTTGTTTAGAATAACAAATAAATAAAAAAACATCCATATATGTTCTCTTTTATAAAAATTAAATTCAAAACTTATGACAAAGCTTGTTCAAAGATTTGCAAGGAGAAAACTAAATCTATTTCTCAGAGAGGACAGATTTCACAACCAAGTCAGATTCATCAAGAAGACGAAAAGACACCAAGGTAATCTAAGGTTTCTCAAGCTTCTGATCTTTGAGTCACTATAGAGACCAAGTGAAAACCACTCTAGGCATGCAAAACTTCTAGAAAATCATCTAAAACAAAAATACCATCGGAACTCACTCACAAGAGGTTTTTGACAGGACAAATGTAGATCTGGGTAGACACAAAAGACCCTAAATGAAACTGAAACTTAACTGGAGGAAAATATTTTACGTTTTTGAAAAAAAATTATAGGGTCCACAGGCTTCCAGAATAACCAGGTGCGGTCCCGCTCTGTGTCCTAAAGAAAAAGTGCGGTGATGCCCGCACTGCCTGTAAAGAGAAAGTGTAGTCCCCTGAAAACTTCGAAAAAAACAAAAAATAATCCAGATTCTAAAAACTACCCAATCCAACATACATCAATCAAAAACTAGAAATGAAAACAAGTTTCTCAAGTCAAAGACAAAGGAATACCAAAATCCAAATTAAGTTCCCTAGTGGAGTCGCTAATTTGTTGGCCGGATAAATCAATCTTGTAGACAAGAACGATCTCCCTAGTATCAGAAGATATTCTAGCAACAAACAGACAAACAAATCTATCTTTCTCTAGACTCATGTGTTTTATAAACAAATACTATAGAGGTGTTAAGACCCTACCTTAGATCCAACGCTTGTTTGTAGTAGCCATCCTTTAATCCTTTGAAAAGTTACCTTTGAGAACCTACAATCACAAACAAGCAAACATTAAATAGCACCTGCATAGCAAATATCATAAATCATTTCTATTATGGTGATCAAGGAATCCATAAAATAAACCATGAATCAACAACTTATTGAGAAAAACAAAGTTATTTGTATTAACTTTGAAGTAGAAGAACCCTACAACTTTTTCAGCCTTGATGTTGAACAAGCTCTTCCTAGGTTTCGAAATAGGAATTTCTTTTACTCTGACAAGCCTTGCACTCTTTCAAATGAGATCATAGAGGTATGTAATCTCTCCTCATAAAACTCAACTAGGAAGACTAAGTTCCAACAGCATTTCACCTCAAAAATATTCAGCTTCTAACGTCCCAAGTAACCAACCCAATGCTTCATTTTATAGTGCAGAAGAGGAGGTTGTAGGTCCACCTATGAATGGCTAGAGTCCTCCTTCAAAGGGATAAGCTCCTCACATCAAGGGGTTAGCTCCTTAGGGTATGGGATGCATGGACTTTAAGAGAATGAACTTGCCACCTCAAGATTCCTTCCAGAAGCTTCTAGAAATGACGAAAGTGAGGTTTTTAGAATATACTTGCGCCTTTTTAACTTTTACAGGGGTCCGCACCCATAACATAGAGACAGAGTTGTCAGGTGCACAGGAGACATGATCATTAGGTGCAGGACCGCAGGTAATGCAAAGAGAAAGCGTGGAACCAAAGTTTTAGAGACTTTTGAGGGATTTCTCTTATTTTTAGGGCTTGATATGAGGAACTGAGGCTTAAGACTTGTAAAGGAGGAAAGTATGAGTGGTAATGGACTCACACGGATTGTAGAATGTCAAGGTAACAATTTTTTGTGCAATAGATTTCCTCCTAAAGTGTGAAATCTGTAATAGATGAAGATAGAGTTTGTCATCTATGAAAAGTGAAGTAATTTAGCATTTCAAGGATCATCCTATGGACACCCCAGTCGGAACCTATAAAAACATTCAATGCAAAATATATATATGTGAACATATCATCGTTAAGGTAGGCATTCCCATACTCAGATCAAAACTTACTAAAAAACTAACTAAACTGTTCTGATACAGGAATGATTTTGTATTAGATCAAGAGTATAGACATGTGTAGACACAGTATCGGCACAACCATTTGTTTATGAATAGTCCACTGTATAATGAATAACAAAATTCCTCACAGCCTGGATGGTAGAAACTAGATCCAAGGTCTTGATTTCTGCTTCCCGAACTAGTATGATTCTATCCATGTGAATGAATGTGTCAAAGTCGAACATGGTAAAAACCACTTGATTACCAGTCAATGATGTGAACTATTAACAAGTGTGAGAGAAACCACCAATAATGTCAATGTCTCTCAAAGTACTCAGTACAATCCATGAAATGTGAATAAATGAGTTGATGTCGAACATGTCATAGAATCCTTTGATCAAAGGTCAATGATGCAACCTATCGTCGAAGACGAGAAACCTACAATTAGGGCATGCAGATTTCAAGGTACTGACGATTTCTAGATCATCTTTCTAGATAATGAGCTGAAGTCGATAGAAAGCGATCTGTCATAGCCAAGCCCACAACACGAAAGCATAGATCAAGTTTTGAATAAATATATTGGCAAGGACTGACTCAGGGATGGTAAAAATGGATGACAGATATTTTTCAAATGAATGGTTTCTTTGACCTGACCTCTTGAACACATAATGACACTGCAAATGGTTTGGTGACAATTGACCCAAAGCTAATACCCAAAAACCGGCTGAAGACTTTTAATATAGTTTGATTAACTCTTAGGCAAAGGATTTCCCAACCTAGGTGAACAAAAAGTGTCGTGTTCAAGAGTTGTTAATGGCTTTTCTAAAACACAAAGTGTAACAAACAGGTTCATTTTTCTCTCTTTCCCCCCACCATTTCTGGCAAGTACCTCTTTATTTTTGACAAGCTTGAGGAGGATAACATTTACTTGTTTATAAGCTCATCCTTCGGATGAGTCCAACTTAGTTTAAAATTTGAACCCTAAGAAGGAGTGGTTCGTTCATGTTTAAAATTGAACAGGTCCTTTACTGTTAAATTTTAACGAGTTTAAGTTGATGTGAAAAAATTGCAAGCGTAAAGCTGGGACGGAGCTCCTCTCTCAGTTGGGCGAATTCGAACCCGGGACATGTCAATTCGTTGGTTTCACGGCTGTAGGTTGTTGCGGCAGATTGGTTTTCACAGAAAATGGGCAGCTGCTACAAACCAGTATTCAGTGGAATCGAAAATCTGTGAGTATTATTTTTTTGGCTCACTCATTGTTTTGAAAGTTGGATATTTCTGGCATCACGTTCTCGCATGGAGGCGCTGCTGTTGACCTGGCAGCAATCTGTTGCTTTCCTCCGACATGGATATTGGTGGGGGCTCTGTTGCTTCCCCCCCCCCAATTCCTTCAGAACTTGAAGCATTCAGATCCTTAGTTGCAGCATCTAGGAAACGGACGACTGGCTCTTAGTCTAAGTTTGTTAAAAACTAGGAGCATTCCCACGGTGACATTGCCGGTGGAAGAAACATGTAGAACAACGCTGAATCTCACCGAAAGAGGACTTATCGGCCAGTTCAAAGGGTTATGGCCATCCCCAAAAGCTGTCGAGGAATGGGTAAAGCAAAACTGGACACCTCTGGTCAAAGAAGGAATAAAAAGTCATTTCGTTGGCAAAGGTTTCTTTATGTTTGTGTTTGAAAACGCTGAGGATAGAAGTATGATCTTCAGAAACAGGCCATACTTCATGGGCCCTCAAGGGCTCTACCTGAACAAATGGTCTCCTGACTTCGATCCAACTCAAGACATGCCCACGGCGGTACCTGTTTGGGTGTGCCTCCCACATCTCCCCCTCCACGGCTAGAGTCAGAATTTGTTGCAATCCATAGGTAACACTCTTAGCAGATACATAGACCAGGTGCCGAGAAAGGACCAATACTCATGTGCCCGTATCTGCATTGAGGTGGATCTTGAAGTCGATTTACCCGAAGCCATCAAACTCTCAGTGGCAGACTATACTCATTTCTAAGAGCTCGACTATGAGCAGCTACCTTTTAAATGCTGACATTGCCATGAATACAAGCACTTTGCAAGATATTTCAAGAACAAAATCGAGAAACTTCAGAGAAAGAAAAAGGAGAGCAATGGAAATAGGTAAAGAAACCAGAAAAAAATATGCAAAACAACAAAAACAAAGGCAAAGAGACGGGAACAAACCAGGTCAAGAAAATGAAAACACTCAAAACGCTGGAAGTAAGGAAATCATCAGCATAAAGGAGGACAAAAATCCTTTCGAATCTCTTACTCCTCCCTCAGACCCTCCAGAGGCAGAGCGGGAAGATCCTCCCCAGCAGAATAATATTGAATCTTCAAATCCAGGTTATACTCCAAACCTGAACCCATGTAATATTTCATCCCCTTCATATGCTGATATAATCAAACAAAAGAAGAAGAACGTAGAAAATGAGGGCTCATTGGATGAAGAGACCTTAGAAAGGACATCAAAGCGAGTTGGAAATAAATTAAACAGAGAAACTAGGGAAGAAGAATCAGAAAGACAAAAAACCCTGGGAAGTCAAGCTACCATTGAAATGACTCTCGGAAGGAACACCAGAGCAAGGGTCCCTAAGGGAGGTGGACCTACCCCAACAAATTATAAATGATGCAGCTGGTCTCTTGGAACTGTAGGGGTTTGGGGAATCCCACTGAGGCAGAGGCTAGCAGAGATATAATGAAGATGGAATCCACAGACATACTCATGCTCCAAGAGACAAAAATAGAAGGTGAAATCCTTCTAAACACTACCAATACAAGATGGAAATTCGATTCAAGAAAAGTAGTTAGCACTAGAGGTTCGGCTGGAGGAATAGGCACATTCTGGTCCAAAAATTCCTTCTCTTTAGAAAGTTCCTTTACAACCCAACATTGGATATTTACAGAAATGCACCATATAGCAAGTAATTTTAAGTTAGCCCTGTTTAATTTGTATGTACCTGTGCACTATGATGAGAAGAAAGAATGTTGAAAAACACTCTCAGACTACCTGTAGCTACTAAATCCTATGAATATAGTCATTGGAGGAGACCTGAACATAATATTAGATCCCAAAGAAAAGAGATGAGGGACCTCTCTGAGAGACCCCTTTCTCGCCACAGTGGAAAACCTCATCCAACAATGGGACTTAGTAGACTTCAAACCAGTGAAAGGAGAATACACCTGGACTAACAATAGAGTAGGGGAACACCACATTTCTGCAAGGTTGGACAGATTCCTCACCAGAAGTTTTATTATGATGGATAAAAAAATAGTTTTCTCCAAGATTCTTCCTAAACTAACCTCAAATCACAAGCCAATCTTACTATGCTTAAAGGAAGAAGAGTACCTGGGCCCCTCCCTTTTCGTTTCAGCCCTCTTTAGGCAGAAAGGGAAGGGTTCCATGAAACTGTTCAAATTGCATGGGGAATTGAAGTTTCAAGTTCCCCAAATTACGTTTGGGAACAAAAAATGAAAAATACTAAGAAGGCATTAAAAGAATGGATCAAGAAAGTCACAAACACTCCCACTAGCCAGAGAAAAGATGCAGTCAACCAGCTGGAAGATCTCAAAGTGGAAATGGAAGAGAAAGACATCTCATCCATGGATCTAGATAATGAAAAAATTGCTCAAAGGAAAACATATAACTCATTTAGAAGCGAGGAAGAATATTGGCACATTAAGTCCCGCAGCTTGTGGCTCAAAGCTGGGGATAGAAACACTAAATATTTCCACAAACAATACACGGCTCGTCTTTCATGAAACCACATTGCAAAAATCACCACAAATAGGGGACGGGTATGCAGAGGATTTGAACAAATTAAGGAAGCCGCTGTGAATCACTTCCAAAGCCTCCTTAGTGCAGAAAAGGACGGGAGTGAGGAGGAAATTGAAGAATTCCTCACAAACATTCCACATCTAGTCAGTGCAGATGACAACAACACTCTCTTGAGCCCTGTCACGGAAGAAGAGATTGCAAACATTGTCTGGTCCATGGAGCCAGACAAAGCACCTGGGCCTGATAGTTTTCCAATCCACTTTTACAGAAAATGCTGGGAGCTAATTAAAACTGATCTCATTAGAATGGTTCATGGTTTCATGAGGAAGGCAAAGGTTGGAGGCGGTATAAATTCCACCTTCCTCGCCGTAATTTCAAAGGAAGCAAGTCCAAGCTCCTTTGACAGATACAGGCCAATCTCACTGTGTAACTCGTCCTACAAGATTGTGGCCAAACTGCTGGCAAATAAAATCAAACCCCTTTTGCAAAAATTAATATCTCCTGCCCAAAGGGGATTTGTGAAAGGAAGACACATTCTGGACAATGTCATTCAAGTCCAAGAAGCTCTGCGTTCCAGTCACTCACGCAAAGAACAAGGTATGCTCATAAAACTTGATATGTGCAATGCATTTGACAGATTTAATCGTTCCTTCTTGTACAGGGTCCTTTTATCCTTTGATTTCAGCCAGGACTTCATTAATCTTGTCAAATCATGTCTGGAGAAGATCTAGATTGCGCCCATGATAAATAGTATACCTGCTAATTTCTTTTTAGCCACCAGGGGCTTGAGATAGGGTTGTCCCCTTTCACCCTTTCTTTGCATCCTAATGGCAGATTCCTTGAGTAGAAAACTGACTTCGGAAAAACACAAGGGTTGTCTACCAGGGATCAGAATTGTGAAAGGCATAGACCTTGTGAACCATGCACTTTTCACCGACGATTCACTATTGCTTGGAGGGGCCTCTCCAAGAATAGCTAAATCCTTCAAAACCATACTCTAGAAATATTGTAGCATCTCGGGAGCACTAGTAAGTGATAGGAAAAGTGTTGTGTATGGGTGGAATATAGAGCAACACAAGATTGAGACAATTGCAAACGATCTGGGGTACACAGGACATGCCGATTGGGAAAAAATAAAATATTTGGGCCTTCCTATAACGCTAGGCTCCAACATAAATCACCTGTGGGAGGAAGTTATCACGAAATTCAAAAGGAAGATCACTGCGTGGGGAGGCTTCTGGCTAACCTCAGGGGGAAAATTAACGCTCATCAAATCAGTCCTCTCGGCTCTGCCCACTTTCCAAGCGTCTCTCATGCTGGCTCCAAAACTAATCTTAGACCAAATTTCCAGACTCATGCGCAACTTCTTGTGGAACAGTGGGAGAGGAAACACCAACAGATTTCATTTAATAAGCTGGGATATGGTGAAACGTCCGCTGGCAGAAGGTGGACTTAAAATCCGTGACCCTGTTCATGCAAATCTAGCTCTGGGCTGCAAGTTACTATGGCAGATCCATGCAGCGCCTTCTCATCCAGTTAGTCAGATCTTTAAATTGAAATACTCTAAAAATCAGTCAATAAAAACCTACAACATGGAGAAATCCCCAAAAGGAATGCAGGCCTGAAAAATGTGTAACGTAGGTATTGAATTTTTTAGATCCCGCTTGTATCGAATCCCTGGTAATGGCAAAAATACAAAGCTATGGAGTGATAGTGTCATGGGACATCGCCCCCTAGCAGAAAACCAAGAGATCACTGAGGTAAGAGTCTGGCTATAGTCAAAAGGCATAAAGAAAATCAAGGACATCTCTAGCTGGGACAGAAAAGGGAACTGGCAACGTTGGAATTTCCCCAGAATCCCTGATCATTTAAATGCTCAACTAGACGTCCTTCAAGCTGCTATCTCTGACTTTGCCCCAATGCACACAGAAGAAGAAGACGTTTGGGGCTGGGGTAAGATCGGAGTATACACAACCAACCAAGGGTATTATCAGATGCAGAGCAAAAAGGACTTGCCGCACCTGGAATCCGTGTGGAAGCAGATTTGGGACAGCTTCGGCATTCCCAAAATCAACTTCTTCTTCTGGACTCTGTTCCACAACAAAATTCTGACTGGAGACAATTTGTGTAAGAGGAACATAGCTGGACCACATAGATGCGCCTTCTACAAAAGAGCCTCAGAAACTGCAAATCATCTGTTTATAGCCTGCGAATTTGCAAAGTCGGTCTGGTCTTTCTTTCTCACCGGGCTGAACATGTGTCCTCCAACTCAAAGCACGATTGACACCATGTTATCCTCTTGGAGTGGCAGATATCCTTTCAGCATAGTCAGCAACTCAATTTGGCAAAAGGTATGGATAGCTGCACCAAAGTATGTCTGCTGGAAACTTTGGTTAGCTCGAAATGAAATTATATTTAACAACACAGAATTGCCCGCAGCAAAAGTGGCAGAACAGGCAAAGAATCTCCTCTTAGAAACTTTGAACCACTCCTCATTCAAAGACGACAACTCCTTGAGAACCGAAGAAAGGGTGTGGTTGGATGCTTATACAGGAAAGACCAGTCTTCCAGCACTCAACCGCCCAATGCATAAGGGAAAATGGCAGATATGAGAATCAGAGGATAGCTTCCAACAATGGTGGAAATCTCAGGGCAAGTGCACCATATTTTTTTATGGAGCCTCAAAAGGCAATCCAGGGAGGTCTGGAGCAGGAGCGGTGATCTTCTTTCAGAATGGGAAAAAAGACGACTTCAGTTGGGGTCTTGGAATGAAAACCAATAATCAAGCTAAAATTCTGAGCCTCTTGAAAGCCTGCCAAATGGCCAGAAAAGGAAATCCAGAAGAAATTCTAACCTTTGGTGATTCAGAGTTGCTGATAAAAATGATGGTAAACAAGAAAAGGATCAAGGACCCAGTGCTAAACAAACAGCTTTCAAGAGTGACCAGAATTTTGAAAGACTTTCCATCAGTTCAATTCTTCCACATTCTCAGAGGATTAAACAAGGAAGCAGACAGATTGGCGAATATTGGATGCACTTTACAGGACGGAATGATCAGCATAAATGCATAAACAACGACCATGGCAATCATCCCCTAAGTAGAAAGAGAGCTAATGGTTTTTTAGGCTCTGCCCAACCTGTTTTCTATCAATAAAATATAATCGTTTCAGTTAAAAATAAATAAAAAATAAAAAATAAAAATAAAAAAATTTAACGAGTCTAATATAGGAAAAACTCGGTGTTTTTCAATTTTAGGAATCAGAAGAAAAACTTAAGAAAACTCCATGGGGGTCCTTTTTTTAAATTTGTGTCCCTCAAGCCCAAAAAAGTATAAAATAATACTTGAGAGAACCACTTGACCATTACGATCAAGGAGTACTTTTCATAATTAGTGACTCTGATCTGAAAAAATAAAAAAAGTGATCGAAGACACGTCATTTCATACCAGTATCGAACTTGAAACAACAAAAGTCCGGCGATCTTTTCATGTTTATACAGTCAGAAAAGAGCTCTAAGTGGACCGCCCTTTTAATTCTGTTTAATGAGTTAAAAAAAGGAAAAAACTCGGCAATCTTTTCATATTTTATGAGTCAGAAAAGAGCTTAAAGAGAACTCCAATGTTTCATTTTTTCATAAATTTTTTAAGGAGTCCGAAAAAGTGATAAAAGTATACTCTTTGTTGAAAAATGATCAATTTTCCCTGAAAAATCCAATATTCTGCACAAAAACTCAAAACATTACTCATACCTATTTAAGATAAATAAAAATGTATTTAAAAAGTTATCTTTTTAAAGTGAAAAATAAATAAATTAAAAATTCATTTATTCAAAAAAACTTATAAAAAGAACTTTTCTAAATTCATTTTTACCATTTGATTTCAGAGTGAGAAGTGAGAGCTTTTGGGTAAAAATGTTCCTGCGAAGATTTTGGAAAATCCGTCCATTGGAATTGAAAACTGTCAGCTCCAGGTAATCCACATCCTCTTTATCTTGCATTTCAACTGTTTACATTTCATTTTTAGGCTTTCATTTTGATTTTTGAAGGAAAATTTAGTTTAGAAAATCTCTCGTCGAGGTCCGCAGGTGCAACACACGGCCCCTGCAGACCCCGACTTTTTTCTACAAAGAAAAAAGTCATGGGTCCGCATCTATTTCTTACCACGCGTGCGGACCTACGCACTGTCTGTAAGCAGCGGGTGCGGACCCCGTGAAATGGATTTTAAAAACTTAAATTTCTCCATTCTCGCCCAAAAAATTTTGAACTAAATTGTTCTAATATGTCTTTTTTGCATTGTAGGACATACAAAATGCTTACTTGGCGAGAACACGAGCATGAGGATGTAGATCTTTCCGCAATAAATCATCTGCCTACTTTGCAGGTAGTGAGAGCATGCAGACTATTTAAGTTATGGGCCATACTAGGCATGAGGGCCCAAGTAGACCTCTTGCAATGGTTGGTAGACAGATGGAACATGCAGGACCAGTGTTTCGTGATTGGTGGCCACCGGCTCGAAATCGAGCTAGAGGACATATATTTTTTGACTGGTTTGTCCAAGAGGGGTGAACAATTATCTCTTTTCAGGACTAGGCCAGGTGGCCAGTCTGTCGCTAGTCTCCGATTGGAGTTTTGCAATGATCAAACAAAGGACAAACGGATTGATATTAAAAATATCAATCGTCCTGAACTTAAGGTTATTGCATTCACTGTTACCAAGCTATGCGGGAGTGTAGCATTACATGTGGCTGCTGGATCCCAGATGCAGATGGTTGTAGACTATTTTCAAGGCACCATATTCAACTGGTGCAAGACTGTGTTGGCAAATGTGAAAGGCCAACTAACCAGAGCAAAGAATGGATAGCTGAAAAACTTTGGATACAGATTTATTGTTGTCAGCTTTGCTCTAGAGATGATCCCTATGCTAGTCCCACAGCAGCGTCCTGTTGATGCTGGTCTTCCTCGAGAGCCTAGGATAATGCATTGGGCTGTTTTGATGGCCCGTCACCCTGAGGAGGGTTCAGAGGTTGTTTGATATCCGCTTGAGTATTTTTGTTGGTTGAGCAACCAACTTTTTGTGATTCAGGATTTTCCATATGCGGGGATGGATTATCGCGGTAACCCAGACATGATTCTTCCACCAAGAGAGCAATGGGATGATTCAGGTAAAATCATTTTCAACACTTTCTAATTTTTAACTAAATTTTTTTATTTTTTAAATCGTCCAAAATTGACAATTAAAATTTTTAAATGCAGATGTGGGTCCATGAAGACCAGCCACTCTCCAGCCTTACGAGAGGAGACACTCGGCTACAACAGTACCAACCCCACAGAACCAATTAGTTGAGATCCTGATCGACTTGGAGAATCATCTAGAGCGCTTGACAATAGATATTCTAGAGATTGGCATAGATGATATTCCACTTAGGTTACAGCGATATGTGATTGGGGTCCCAAGACCTTTTAGGAGGTTCCTTTGTAGGGTGGCCCGAGCAGTTTTTTCTTATCGTGATCATCACCAAGGATAGGATGATCACTTTTGTAGACTCACACGACATTTTTGTCTTTTTGTAATATCAGTTTTGGTGATCATAAGGTGTTTTTTAACCTATGATTGAAGACAATGTATATTTTGACACACTTCTTTTATGCTCTGATATATCATTATTACCAGCTATCTTGTGTAACATGTTTATTGAATGATTTTAAATTTACTGTTTTGATAATTGCAAATGTATATTTATCATATGAGAAGCAATTGCATCTACTAATGTATTTAAATGTCTTGGAATATGTTGATATTCAATGTAATCAAATTCACGTTCCAAGAGATGAACTCTCAAAAATAATCTTAATAACACTGGATTTCTAATGGCATAAACCCTGTTAATCTATAATACAACGAGTTCAGAATCTAACCTAACAATCAAATTCCGAATCCCAAATGAGATGGATTCAGATAATAACTCAATCACTGCACTATACTCTGCAATGTTATTCGTTGTTTGGCCAAGGCTTACCTCATGCATAGATACTAACTCATCAGAGGGTGAATAAATAACCCAAGCTACGGAAGAAATGTTTCATGTACTACGACAAGCACCATCAGCAAAACCAATGTATGTTTTGAAGAGACGTCGACATCTACAATATCAAGAGTAAAATCAGGATAAGCAAGAATAGTGATAAAAGAACTCTCTAAACTAGGCACACTTTTCTAATCTAAAACACACCAGCTATAAAGAAACTAATCTAACAAAAAATTTCCACCCAGAATTTAAGCATAATATCCCTTCAGATAAAGTCCATTTCTGGGTTTACCCAAAGAGACACCATCAACAGCAACCTTGCCGTCTGCTGAAAATGTAGGCATCGCCTCGGCCCACTTAGTAAAATAATCTATCGCTAGGATAATATATGCATGCCCCCCGACCAAGTGAGGGTTACATGTAATAAAGTCATTACCCTACTTTGCGAAAGGACCGACAACAATTATAGGGTGGAGAGGAGCAAACACCTCACAGAATTCTTGAAATAGGGCTTTATAAGTTTGGATTTCATTGTCCGTACAAGAAGCACCTATATGAATGTTTTCAATAATTTCCTAAATTTAACTCAAAATCAAAATGTTGCAATGGATTTTGTGGTTCTTTGACATAGTCTGTAGTAAAAATAGATGAAAGATCATTTTCAAAATGATCAAGCCCAAGTAAAAACGAAGATCTGTGATGAAGATCTTCCCATGGTAATTCATCAACAAACAAAGGTTCACGAATCTACTCATCAGTATGAACGGGATCAGAAAGTGTTGTTGTAGCTAAGGTTGACATCGAAAGTGATTCCCCTTGGACCACATTCATTGGATCAATTTCGGTTGAACAAGAATCAGAAAACGACTGTACAGCCTGATATGCAATTTCAAAGGGACTCAAAGGCATTGCGCCATTAAATGAATCCACTTCAGAATTGGAAGGTATGATCCAAGGATCATCAAAAGCAATAGTGTTCAATGAAATCATATGAATAGTTGCAATAGAAGGTGATACGTTAGGAGGAGGGAAGGAAAAAGTTCCTAGTAAACCAGAATCTTTAATCAAATCTACTCCAACATCCTTGTAAGGGATAGTTGTTTTATCGACATGGTGAAAACTATCTGTAAAGGCTAGGTCGAATGAGAAATAAGTCAGCCGGTCTATGGTGACGATCTTTCCATTATGAGGAAACTTGATAAGCCGAAAGACCGATGAAACAACAGCAGTCATAGCATAATTCCAACTGGGACCCAGGAGAAGGTTGTAATCTAAAGGGGCATCAACCACTTCCACATCTAGATTTACGGTTTTGCCTTCGACCCCTATAGGTAAATCCTGCAAAATACCAAAAGGATGGAACCCTCAGCCATCAAAAGCCTTTAGAATTGTCGAAGACTGATTGAGTGTGGGAGAACCAAGTGATCTCCAACACTGGATCGACATAATACACGTAGAATCCCCTTCATCAATCACAGTCCAAAAGCAAGGCATGTTTTTGGCTAACACTGGAATTTGGAAAGCCATTTGATGAGGTAGGCGAGGTGTACTATTCTCTAAATCGAAGATTATTAAGTTAGAATCCTAAATATCGACAGCTCCTATAACAGACAATAATAATTTACGCTGTGCTAGGCATGATTGCAACACTTCCAAAGCCGACATTGTTGAAGGGGAAATAGTTAAATCTTCAAAAATGTTATAATTTTGAGCAGCTCTTACATGTGGATTGAAAGCTGATTTCCGAAGTATACCTTTAGCAGGCGATTTGATTACTAAGTCAAGGTTGGGTTTCTCGATCTGTGGTGGACCGGAACTAGGAGGAGGTGAAGTTGATGTGTTTGAATTAGAAGATTCTGCTTCTTTACCACCAACAGGATTTTTACTATCATAATCTTGTGATCGCATTGCAATCCTAACATGAGACATCATCATAATGGGTTCTTCTGAGCCATTCGAGGAAGAACCAATCATCTTACTATCTTGAGTAGGAAAATAATCCTTCAAGATAGCAGGCATTTGAGAACCTTTAATGATTTTCGAAACCGTTGCTCGATGTGGGCAGTCTTTAGTAAAATGATCCTCGTCGCAAATGAAATAGGGATAGCGAGGTTTACATTTTTCGTCAGTAGATTCATTTTTATCCATTTTCTCTTTTGATTTTTGTTTGTTTTTCTTCTTCCCTTCCTTTTTACCACAGGATTTTGATTTGGCCGTAGATGATTCTACGACATGGATATCGGCAGAAATTTCAACGGAAGAATCTCCTATCGGGGAATCAGGTAAAGTTATAATAGGAGAAGAATTCTTTGAATATTTCTTCTTACTTTTAGTACTAACTGAACCAATCATACCATCAGAGGCATGAGACCCTGAAGGAGCTACAGTTATTTGATCATGTTTTGGAGGATCCGGGATTTTTTCATGTAAAGTACCTGACTGCGTATAGACGAGGTCAAGGTACTGAGCCTAAGCAATGACTTGCTCTTCAGTGACAACTCCTACCTTAGCTACATCTTAATTGATTTTAGGTAACAATGATTTAACGAACCATTCCGCTAAAATTTGATCCGAAATGAAAACTTTCAGTAAATGCCTTCTACGTCGCTATTCATGAATATGATCAGAAATATATGTGGACATGGATTGTTTTAGTGAAGTTAACAGTTCCGTTCCATTTTCGTATGTGACAAGCAACTAAAAATGAGTTAAGAAATAAGTGGCTAATTGGATGAAATTATAAAAAGAGCCTCGTGGTAACTCAATGTACCATTTGGCGGCAAGACCAATAAGAGTTCATTGAAAAAGACGTAATCGAATTGAATCATCAATGATTGAATTAGATGCACACCAGAGGTGATAAGTCATAACATGATTTGACAGATCCTCTCCTAAATTACCCTCGAACATTGGGATATCATTGGGAAACTTATTAGGCATTGGTGGCCAATACGGAAGATGGTAGATCAGAATGTTTGTAAGGCATGACAAATCAGGCAAATCCAAAGTTGCAATAAATGGTAACTGACGGTTAGGGTCGCGAAAACCTTGGGTAACAAGACCAACCCCACGAGGAGGATATCCAGGATAACTTGGAATTGGATTTGCATTAGGAATGTTATAACCTCCCGGGAAACCAGGATTAACCGGACCAAATTGGGGTTGTTGAGGCTCTTGATAAGTATAGCCAGGGTACAGTTGATACTGATAAACTGGATTTTGTACAATACGACCGAATTGATACTATCCCTAGCACAGTTGATAAGTGAATTGCAGTTGACTTGTGACAACCGTACTTGGACCAGTTTGTCGTGCAGGCATCTGGACCGAAGTTTGAACTGTAGGTCCTAACTGTGGTAAAGAGGCTTGAGGAATTTGCACTAATGGAGGAATAGTGGAAACTAGAGCTACAGATACTCCAGAAACAAGTGTGGTAGGTTGAACAGAAGCTACACTAGTTGCAGCAGCAGTTTGAGGCAGAGTTCGAGGTGAGCTAGGCCCAGGCTGCTGAACTAAACCAGGTACAGAGGTTTGAACAGTAGGTTGGACAGGTTGCTGGGTTGGACTAGAAACCAAAGGTTGTCCAGGTTGACTTGATAACTGCAAATTAGGTTGGATAGTCTATTGAGTTTGAGATGTATCCCACACCATATTCATTCTGGGGTATGGACCCATAAAAAGTTGTGCATATGGAGGACCATAACCTGGTTGAATGTAGGGCTGATAATTAAGCAGCACATTTCCAAATCCTTGTAAAAATGTTGACCAGAAGGTGGTTGGAACTGACCTTGAGGTTGATAACCCTGAGGCACGTACTAAAACTGAGGTTGACCTTGAGGTATGTATTGAAACTGGGGATGACCTTGAGGTATGTACTACGTATGGGGTTGTCCTTGAGGTATGTACAGTCCTGAAGGTATGTATTGTCCTTGAGGTTGCCCCCCAGGTGGTATTTGACTACCTTGTGGTTGCCTCCCAGGTGGTAACTGACTACCTTGAGGTTGCCCTCCAGGTGGTAACTGACTACTTTGGGGTTGCCCCCTAAGCGGTAACTAACTACCTTGGGTTTGCGGATTTGGACTACTACTAGACATCATAAGGATTTCTTCTACGCTCAATGCTTGAGCTCCATTATTACCAGTTGATAGCTCATGTTCAATTAGTTGAGGAGATGTTCCTGAAAAAGTACTAGTGAGTGACTGGTACCCCAAAGGAATAGAAGGACCGCCAAATAAAAATGTTTCCTGTGTTTGGGAAAACATAGATGACTGTCTTGAGATGTTCAATGGAGGATAATAACCTCTTGGTGTAGAATGAAAAGGAATTCGAGGTGGTGAAAAACTAAGACCCGTGTTTTCTAAAAAAATTGTCAATGATACGTACCAAACATCACTCCTAAAAGGATTGTAGAATATCGATTCACGCTCCCTAAGATTTAAAGTTGGTTGGTTTTCGGGAAGAACTACATCTTCATCTGGACTAACAAGTTCTTCAATAGAAATGAGGCTAGAAGGAAGATTTTGTGTAATGATATTTCCTACCCTGGGTGAACTAGGACCACTAGAAGTTGGAGAAGAAAATCCTGAAGTTGGAGAAGCAAATCTTGAGATCTAAAAACTTCTAAAAACCTAATTCAATAAAGGCTTCACTTATTTTTGAGGACATTTTACTTAGTTGTTTAGTAAATTAAGGATTCATTCGTTCAAAATAACAAATCAATCAAAAAACATCCAGATATGTTTTCTTTTATAAAAATGAAATTCAAAACTGATGAAAAAGCTTGTTCAAAGATTTGCAAGGAGAAAACTAAATCTATTTCTCACAAAGGACAGATTTCACAACCAAGTCAGACTCATCAAGAAGATGAAAAGACACCAGGGTAATCTAAGGTTTCTCAAGCTTCTGAACTTTGAGTCACTACAGAGACCAAGTGAAAACCACTCCAGGCATGCAAAACTTCTAGAAAATCATCTAAAACCAAAATACCATCGGAACTCACTCACAAGAGGTTTTTGATAGGACAAATGCAGCTATGGGTAGACACTAAAGGCCCTAAATGAAACCTAAACTTAACTGGAAGAAAGTATTTTAGGTTTTCCAAAAAAAATTACAAGGTCCGCAGGCTTCCAGAATAGCCAAGTGCAGTCCCGCTTCGTTTCCTAAAGAAAAAGTGCAGTGATGCCCGCACTGTCTGTAAAGAGAAAGTGCGGTCCCTTAAAAACTTCGAAAAAAAAAACAAAAAATAATCCAAATTCTAAAAACTACCAATCCAACATACATCAATAAAAAACTAGAAACGAAAACAAGTTTCTCAAGTCAAAGACAAAAGAAAACCAAAATCCAAATTCAGCTCCCTAGTGGAGTCGCCAATTTGTTGGCTGGATAAATCGACCTTGCAGACAAGACCGGTCTCCCTAGTATCAAAAGATAGTCTAGCAACAAACAGACAAACAAATCTATCTTTCTCTAGACATATGCAATTTATAAACAAATATTATAGAGGTGTTAAGACCCTACCTCAGATCCAACGCTTGTTTGTAGTAGCCATCCTTCAATCCTTTGAAAATGTTACCTTTGAGAACTTGCAATCACAAACAAGAAAACATAAAATAGCACCTACATAGAAAATATCATAAATCATGTCTATTATGGTGATCAAGGAATCCATAAAATAAACCATGAATCAACAACTTATTGAGAAAAACAAACTTATTTGTATTAACTTTGAAGTAGAAGAACCTTACAACCTTTTCGGCCTTGATGTTGAACAAGCTCTTCCTGGGGTTCGAAACAGGAATTTCCTTTACTTTGACAAGCCTTGCACTCTTTCAAATGAGATCATAGAGGTATGTAATCTCCCCTCATAAAACTCAATTAAGAAGACTAAGTTCCAACAACATTTCACCTCAAAAAATTCAGCTTCTAACCTCCCAAGTAACCAGCCCAATGCTTCATTTTATAGTGCAGAAGAGGAGGTTATAGGTCCACCTATGAAGGGATAGAGACCTCCTTCAAAGGGATAAGCTCCTCACATCAAGGGGTTAGCTCCCTAAGGTATGGGATGCATGAACCTTAAGAGAGCGAACTTGCCACCTCAAGATTCCTTCCAGAAGCTTCTAGAAATGACTGAAAGTGAGTTTTTTAGAATATAATAGCGCCTTTTTAACTTTTACAGGGGTCCACACCCATAACACAGAGACAAAGCGGTCAAGTTTGCAGGAGACATGATCATTAGGTGCGCGACCCCAGGTAATGCAAAGAGAAAGTGCGAAACCAGAGTTTTAGAGACTTTTGAGGGCTTTCTCTTATTTTCAAGGCTTGATATCAGGAACTAAGGCTTAAGACTTGCAAAGGAGGAAAGTATGAGTGGTAATGGACTCACATAGATTGCAGAATGTCATGGTGACAATTTTTTGTACAACAAGTTGGGTTGGGTATGATGCCATGAAATCTAATATGTGTTTAATGCAGATTTTTGTTGAATTTTGAAGACAAAGTCAAAGATTCAAGGGAGAATTGGTAGAAATAATTCAAAGTGGACAAAGGAGAGGATTTATAGGAGGGAATCCCCCTCATTTATTACTCCCCACTTCTAATTCTCCTTGATGCAGCTCGGAGCACAAACATCCAAATCAATGCACTAGGAGGCAGTCGAGCAAGTGGATGATAACTTATGTTTATCTCGAGTTTTGGGAGCCAGGCCTCCCTGATTTTAAGGAAGCTGTTAGGAGATTTATTTGTATAAGTAGGGAGGCCTAGGGCCTCAGTAGGAGTTGGTCGAGTTTTTGTTGAATTTTTGTTGCAGCTTTGCTCTGCTCAACTTCAATCTTACTTTTGTTGATAGTTTCATGTAATCCTATTATTATTTTGATAATAAAGATGAGACCTTTCTTGAGCTAGCAGTGAGTTACCTCAGAGGGCTGAAGCTCTTGGGTTAGGGCCCATTCCAAGAAACCAAGCTCCTATTATTTGTATTCATATGCTTTGTTTCAGTTTATGGATTAGTCGATGTTAGATGAATTTCTTTCTTGGTTAAGAATAGGCTACTTTTGGTGATTTAGAAGGTTGTTTCCATTTGAGTTTTCTATATCAAGTTCAACAGTGATAGAAAGAAGACACAAAAGGCCATCAACAGAGCCTTGGCCTCCTTTCCTTCCCTTGGTACCATGAATTGAGGCCAAGATCCTCTTGTTGCCACAAAAACACAAATTTTCCTTTTCCATAGGATTTCTAGTGTTGCAGTTTGTTAGAAGGTTAATGCTTTGCCTTAGATCTCTTTCACCATGCTCTTTTCTGTCTTTGCAATAAGTATTCTTCCATGCTTTCTCTCATTATAGCATTTTTCAGCATTTCTTTCCATCGCTCATAATCTAGATTAGCTTGAAGCAAAATTCTGTTTTTTTTTTTTTTTATGTACTTAATTTCCTTGCTTGCTTGATTTCATTGGTTGATTGTCAATTATTTTGCAGCAAATCTCTTCTCACGCCAGGTCAACCTATCATCCATCGCATTCTCTCCTTGATCTATGCCCTTCAGGTCGCACAAATTTCACGTCAAATTTGCCTTAGTTTTCTGCGTTTTCCATAGGACTTCTTCCTCTCTCCCAATCATCTTTCCCTCTCCTAGTGATCCTTGGTGAACCCTACGTGCCCTAACACATCATCCCAACCTTCACCTACCCTTTCCACCCACTCTCACACCTTCAAAACTACTCTCGGCATCCTCTTGTAGATTTCTTGTAGACCTCCTGTAGATCCCCTGCAGCCTCCTGTAGATTTTACTGTAGACTTCCTTTTGAAGGCCGATTGCACGAAAAGCCTCCAGAAGGCCACCTGAGACCTCCTAGGACCCATCCACACCATCCTACACCCTCTCAAGTCCCAAAACCACCCTCCATCGCCACCTATTCGCTGCCACAGTCACAAACAAATAAATTACATGCATGACAATTTCACATAAAAATACATAAAAATCCAAAAAGATGTTTTTTCCTCATTTCCTTCTAGAAATAGCTTGAGTATATGTTGTTTGCTTCCTTGAGTAGGTAATGGCATTCATTTCATGATTTTCATGTTTCTTTTTGCAAAAGTAGGATTAGTTGGTTAAGTAGGGTTTGCTATGTTTACCTTACATTTGAGTCTTCTTTTCCTTTCTGCAAGTAGAGTAGCCTCTGTAGAGTAAGCTTTCCTTTCTTTCATCACATATAGAGCTTCTTATAGAATCCATAGAAGTTGTCTTGAGCTCCTAGTGATCTTGCGCCAGCTGACCAAGTGACATCCTGCAGTAAGAACTAGTACTTGTGCATACAGCACCGTCACTTCCAAGTTTGTTATGAACTACCGGGTTGATAAGAGTAAAGTAGGCAGCCCAGGAGTTGCAGCATTATTGCTGCAATATTGGTGCTCACCACTTTTTGGTGCCATTGCCAGGGAAGCGTTAGAGTATTTTGTGATTACTGCTTTCTTCTATTTTCTATCGCAACATTTTGCTAAGAATTTTATTTCAGCAAAAGTAGAGTAGTTGTTTCTTTCAGTTTCTGCATTTCCTTGCTTTCCTTTTCAATTCTGCAATTTCCATTTCAGCAAAAGTAGAATAGTTGTTTCTTTCAGTTTCTACATTTCCTTTCTTTCCTCTTCAATTCTGCACTTTCCATTTTAGCAAAGGTAGATTAATCATTTCCTTGCTCTCAGTTCTGCATTTCATTTGCTTTCCTTTTCAGTTCTACAATTTCATTTCAGCAAGTTCATTTCAGTTAGTTGCAATTTGTTTATTCAATCAATTTCAGTTTTGTAGGTACAATCAATGAAAAAATAAAAACCAACCAAAAGATTGCCTTTCATGCCTCGTAGGAATAGAGATAATTCAAGAAAATTCTTGCCCAACACCCCCACTACATCACATAGCCAACCTTCTCTCTTCTTCAGTGGTAGTGATTAAGAAGAACCTTTAGGTGAACATCCAGAGATATTTGAAGAACATATAGGGGGAAGAAGAAGTGGAAAACATCCCTCCTGAGCCAATGTATGAAAACAGAAATGCTAGGGAGAATGGAGAAAGAATAGAGGGTACCTTTCCCATTCGGGAGACACCAAAATGAAGAATATAAGTCCTTCAGCCCTACCTCACTTCCATGGTTTGACTACAGCCGATCCTGACACCTTTTTGTTTGAGTTTTCTATCATTTGTCTAACCTATGACTCTGGAGAAGATGAGAAAAAGTTGAAACTATTCCCTTCTACTCTCAAGGATGCAGCTTTGCACTGCTTCATGGGTTACCTGGCGATAGCATCACAACTTGGGCTCATATGCAACAGGCCTTTAATAACAAATATCGTGACTATTTTAGGTAAAAAGATACCAAAGAATAAATTTTCCGAATGACCATGGGAAGTGATGAATCCTTGGAAGATTATGAAGACAGGTTCCAAGTCAGTTACAAAAGGGTCAGGTTCACACTTGACCTTGAATCTCTGAAGCTGGTCCTGCTCAGGGGAATTCCGAAAGACCTTCTAGACACCCTCCATCTACTGGCCGGGGGAGACATCTACCAACTACCTTATGAGGACATAAAGACTATTTTTAGAAACCATTTTAGAGCAATCAGAAAGAGAGGTAGGGGGAGTCAACCCATAGCCAATACCTCCGCATCCAATTCATCCATCAAAGGTGAACTTAGAAACACACTGGAAGACTTCAAGAGTGAGATGCTGCAGACTCTTGCCATGCAAATGGATACCTTGCATATCAAAAGGGAACAAGAGGAATCAGAGAGGGATTTGGCCATTTTTTGTCCTAGGTGCACTAGGAGGCATCCTAGGAACAGATGTCCATTGAACTCTATAGAGGTTTGTTCAGTCTGTGAAGAAGATCATTCTATAGATAAGTGCCCTTCCTTTCCCGAACTTAAAGCTGTTTACCAGAAGGCCAAAGGAGCCATTGAACCACTCTATTTCATAAACCAAAGGAGACCGCATGGACCTAGACCATACCAGCAGGGGATGCAAGGGACATCTTAGGCATACTACAACTCCAACCAAGTCACTTCCATACCTTCTTGGGACCCTCCTACTCATCCTTCTTGGTCCACACCTCCTCCTTGGTCCTTTCCATCTCAATATCATGCCCAACCAACCGCTCATTCATTTCAATCCTATGCTCAACCACAACCTCAGTGATTTGCATCTCATCAGGGGTGGAGGCCCCAATACAACTCTCCTCCTGCTCTTTTGCCTCCACCACCTACTCAACCACAACCATTACCTCCTGCTCCACCAAGGCAACCCAAAATACCTGCCCAGCTGAACCTGAACCCGAACAACAGACAGGCTCAACAAGTATATAGTGGGGAACCATCATGCCCAACTTATGCTATGGAGATTCAGGAGATTAACCTGCGATCTGGGAAGGTTCTTCCAAATAGCCATCCTCCAACTAGGGAGGTTGAGGAATATAAAGAGGAAAGTGAACCTAAAGAAATTCCACCCTTTCTTGAGAGACTATCCGGGAAAACTCAGCCTACCCGAGAAGAAACTGAACTTCTGGGAGAATTGAAACAGTTATGTGTGAAGATACCACTTCTCCAAGCCATAAAAGATGTGTCTATCTACAATAGGTTGATCAAAGAGAAGTGCTTTAGGCATCCAGGAAGGCACAAGAGAGATGCCCCAACCATCAATGTCATAGGACAACTATCCAACTCGATGTTGGGACAGGTAATCTGTCCGAAATATTTGGACCCTGGAATCTCAGTAGTTGATGTCCACATCAATGGCACCATGATACCACATACCTTGATTGATCTGGGAGCTGCCATTAATGTGATGAAAAAGGACACCATGCTCAAACTTAACCTCCAGGGCTCCTTAAGGAAGACCATGACAGTACTGCAGCTAGCAAACCACTCCACCATGACCCCTGAAGAGATTGTGGAAGATGTGATGGCCTCCATGGATTATTGGGAGTACCCTACTAATTTCTTAGTTCTCCAACCGAAGGCAAAGCTCACTGGGTATCCTCTCATCTTGGGAAGACCCTGGTTGGCTACTGTCGATGCCTACATCAGCTGTCGAGTTGGGAACATGACCATCAAGAATGGGCATATGTCCAAACAGTTAGTCCTATACCCTCCTGCCCAACCCTTGGTAGAACATGATCTACCTCTCTGGGTGGAGGAGGAGGATGAGGATGAAGTCTATTTTTCACCACTTTGTGCATTAGAAACCACCATGGGAGGGAAACTGCAAGATAAGGATGATATAATTGAAAATTTAATTCAGAATCCACCCCCCAGTACCTTGCCATAGAGGACATAGTGAAAGAAACCCAAAACAATCCCTTAACGAATCTCTGTGTGGCTGAACCAACCTCTCTCTGTGTTAAGAATATAGAGTTTGGCCTAGACAGAACCTTGAAAATCAATCCATCCCTATCCACTTCCCAAGAGAAGGAGTTGTGTGGCTTATTGAGAAAACATTTAGATGCCTTCGCCTGGAGTTATAAGGAGATGAAGGGAGTGCACCCTTCAGTATGTACTCATCATATATACATTAAGGAAGATTGCAAACCAATCAGGCAGCCTCAAAGTAGGATGAATCCAGCCCTTAAAGACATTGTTAAGGAAGAATTGCAAAAATTACTTGATGTAGGATTCATCCACCCCATCTCTGACAGTGAATGGGTCTTTCCTTTTGGTGCTAGTGCCAAAGGAAAATGGTAAGTGGAGAATCTATGTTGATTATCAAGAATTGAACAAAGCCACTAAAAGGACCATTTTCCTTTGCCTTTCATAGATCAAGTGTTAGATGGTCTGGCAGGGCAAAAGCTTTTCTCCTTCCTAGATGGGTTTAGCGGGTACAATCAAATTCAAATCAGCCCGAAAGACCAAGATAAGACCACTTTCACTTTTCCTTGTGGTATCTTTCCATATTGGGTCCTTCCTTTTGGTCTGTGCAACGCTCCAGCCACTTTCCAGAGAGCAGTATTGAGTATATTTTTTGAACTGGTTCATGATGCAGTGGAAATATATATGGATGATTTTACTCCTTATGGTTCTAACTTTCAGGAAGCTTTATCTAACATAGGAAAAGTTTTGGACAAGTGTATTGAAATGAACCTGTCCCTCAGTCCGGAAAAATGTGAATTTTTTATGACTGAAGGGACCGTGCTAGGTCATGCAATATCGCGACAAGGATTGCAGGTGGACCCCAACAAAGTTGTCATCATCCAAACGGTCCCAACTCCTCAAAAGGTGAGAGATGTCAGAAGTTTCCTAGGCTTAGCTAGATATTACCGAAGATTCATTAAAGATTTCAGTAAGTTAGCCTCTTTGTTGTTTGGTCTTTTAGGTAAAGATGTTGAGTTCATATGGTCTGAAAACTGTCAAGAATCCCTAGATACCTTGAAAAGCAAACTTGTGACTGCGCCAATTTTGAGAGGCCCAAACTAGGCCCTACCTTTCCACATTCACACAGATGCCTTGAACAAATCAATAGGAGCAGCCTTGGGACAAATTGATGAAAAGTTACCTTATGCCATAAACCTTAGAAGCAAAAATTTGTCAAAGGCAGAGTTAAACTACACGGTAACTGAGAAGGAACTCCTAGCTGTAGTGCATTCCTTAAACATGTTCAGAAATTATATCACAGGCTATCAAACCTTTGTGCACACTGATCATGTTGCAATTAGATATTTAATAAACAAACTAGATGTAAATGCTCGCATTATTAGATGGTTGTTTTTACTGCAGCAGTTTGATTTGACCATTGTGGATAAGCCTGGTAAAGATAATGTTGTTGTTGACTTTTTGTCTAGAGTAAATTTGCTTGCAGATGAAGAAGGAATGGTGGATGATCAAATGCCAGATGAACACTTGTTTGTTATCTCAGTACTCTCTCCATGGTTTGTTGATATGGCAAACTACTTGGTTTTAGCATGGTTTCCACCACACCTATCCTCAAAGGAGAAGAGCAATAGTGAGGAAAAGCACCCCTTTCACCTGGATTAGGGGCAATCTCTTCAAACTCGACCCAGATCAGATCTTGAGAAAATGTGTCAAGGAGGAGGACGTTTTTGACATCCTCCTGACCTGTCATGACGAGCCTTGTGGAGGTCATTTTGAAGCAAAGAGGACTTCCTTCAAAATCTTGCAAGCAGGCTACTATCCAACCAATGTGATCAGTGTCAAAGGATGGCGAAACCTACTCCAAAGGATGAGATGCCCATGCAACCTCAAGTGACCTTTGAGCCATTTGAGAAGTGGAGCATGGACTTTGTGGGTCCTGTCAACCCTCCTTCAAAACAAAAGCAATATAGTATTGTGTGCAACGATTAAATCACAAAGTGGGCTGAAACAAAAGCAATCAAAGTAGCAACAGAGGAAAAAGTAGCTAAGTTTTTGAGAGAAAACATATTCTATAAGTTCGGGTATCCAAGAGAACTGGTCACAGATCAAGGTAGTCAGTTCACTTCCAATTTGATTGAAGACCTACTCACACATCATAAAATCAAGCACAGGAGTTCCACCCCTTACCATCCACAAGCCAATGGGTAGGTGGATGTCACTAACAGATCTTTAGAAGGAATTCTGACCAAGGTAGTGAGCAGCACCAGAAAAGATGGGGCAGATAGATTAGTTGAGGCCACCTGGGCCTACAACACAACATGGAAGACCACCACAGGGTTCACACCCTATGAACTGGTCTATGGGAAGAAGGCTTTGCTGTCAATAGAATTTGAATTCAATACACTAAGGATGGCAGCTCAACTAGACCTAGACCTTAGCCATGCACAGAAGGAAAGACTACTCCATCTCAATGGATTGGATGAACAAAGATTGCAGGCCCTTCTCCACACAGAGGTAGTTCAACTTTAGAGGAAGATATGGCATGACAAAAATATCAAGGAGAAGCAATTCCAAGAGAGAGATTGGGCACTGCTCTACGATTCAAGGTATAAAGACTTCAAAGGCAAGTTGAGGACAAGATGGCTGGGACCCTAGACTGTGGAAAAATGCAATGACAATGGTTCAGTTCTAATCAGAACCATTGATGAGGAAGCCATCCCCATGCTTTTCAATAGACATAGGTTGAAATTTTACAAGAAGCCCCTCTCCAAGCGAGAGTTCATTGAAGATCTGAATAAGACAATGATGGTAGTGGAGCATGTCTTAGCCTCCACGCACTAAAGAAACAGAAAAAATAAAAAATAATAAGGACTCAAGTGAAAACCTCCATGAGGTGCTTGAGTCCCATCATTGGGTTGAAAACCTCTTCTGAGGTGGCCCAGTGATGTCAAGAACAAAAAAAGAGGAAAAAAAGAGAAAATAAAAAGAGAATAAGATCCCTAGGTGAAAACCTACCTTGGAGGCACCCAGGGTAGGCAATCAGGGTGAAAACCTCCTTGAGGCGCCCTAGTTGTCTTTCAAAAAAAAAAGAGAAAAAAGAAAAAGAAAATTGAATTTTAATGTGCATTGCAGGTTGCAGGAGGACCACAGGGAGCAAGAGAAGATGCCAAAGAGCCTATTTCATCTCCTCCATACTCTTCTCCATCATTTCTGACCTTTCTTCCACCCCACTATTTTTTTTTCCCGGGAACTGTGTGTTCTACAGTAGGCCCTGTGTTTTCTACAGGAGGCTCCTGTAAGAATCACAGAGAGCCAAAAATGGTTCCTAAAAGCAATTTGAGGGGCTGGGAAGCTTCATGAAGAGCATGTAAACCCTCCTACAACTATCAACCCTACTTTCCTTCCATTCCACACTTGCATCACAACATCATCATCATTTTTTTTCCTTCCTGTTACAGAAAAACACAGAAAACCAGTTTTAAAAAAAAAACAAAAAAATAAAGGAAGAAGCACCTCAAATCTCACCTACAGCTTACCTAGTGCCTCTCCATCTCCATCAACATCTCTGGCATCATCCTCACAGCTCCCAGAA
>APFE031433849.1:58378-69360 GCA_000404065.3 Pinus taeda
CTATCAACCCACGTGCTTGATCTTGCCTATTTTCCCATTTGGTTGCCTTATCTTCATCTTGAGGTTTGGTTTCTTGGCCTGAGGCTATTCTGTAAAGACCTTTACTTACAAGTAAATCCACAATGTAGGACCACCATTGGAAGTAGTTGGTGTTTTCAAGAATAACTTGGCATGGACTTTCCGTTATAATAGAAACTGAAGCTGTAGATGTTGAAACTAATTGTTCCTATGGAAAGATCTCAAAAAATTATGCTGATTAAAAAAAAATGGCTCTGAAAACAACTTCGGGATGAAGAAGTTATGTGTTGGCTTGTTGGGGCGTGACCCAAGTTCGGAGTTACTTAGCCAAACAAATCCCTTTACTGCTGGCCCTTTCGGCAACAGTCCGCGGAGCGTGGACTAAGGTCTCACCTGAAGTAGTATGGAGGGTACTAGAACTAGGTTTCCACACCCTTGAGATGTCTAAGAGGTTCGACTGGTCCTTTGTTTGTTCCCGCGTGTAGGTTTCTTTGCCCACCTTCTGTTCCTCACATCCTGATACCCTGCCTTCGCATAACCCTAATGAGGGGTTGTGCCGCGCTCTGTGCTATTACCTGAGATCTTATTTATCTTCCAGTATTAATTAAGCATCTTTTCCTACTTGAATGTCTTAAGTTATAATTAGCAACACAAAACATTCATACAAGTTCGCGCAGTAAATAAACAATATACTTGCAAATTATATCCACTCATGCATTAACCTAGGAAAAGATACACAGAATTATAGCAAAACTTCTCTTTATTGATTTTCAAATGGTTACAAACTCGACCTGCCCTGCGCACTCAACTACAAGGGTTCGCACACTTAGCTGCAGACTACTAGGCCTCTGCACACTTGGCTGCAGAGCCTTCTCCTACTCTACAACCCACAGACACCCTTTACACTTTGACTCAATCACTTAGACTTCTCATGCTTCTATTCTATTCCTCCCGTTCTATTTGTTATCTTATACACATAGAGCCTCATTCTATTTATACAATCCCATGGTTCACGGACCATGGATAGGTCTATCCAGCCGACATTACATTAAAAAAACTAGGGTGGACAAACGTGTGACTCTATTATACTTTCGCGCCCCGCCCCTGCATTTGCGAAGCTTTTACAACAAGATTCGGTAAAAACTTGGGCTTTAAGCCCCAAAACATGCCTTGGGATGATTCCATGCCAACAAGCCCCCAACACAAAAATCATGACTCGCCCTTGAGTCACTCAGTCGGTGGAGATATTTGCGTGGAGTCACTCCAACTGTTCTCAAAATGCGGCAAGGTCAATAGCGCATTGGGCTGCTACTTGCTGGATCTGCTGCATATGTTTTCCCGAGACCTATATGTTAGAAGTGCTTCTCTACATTAATGTGTACATCCCCTAAATCTGTGCAAGCTTGCCTTCAATTTCTACTATGATGGTGAAGGCCTCGTCGATCCAAGGCTGAACGCGCGCCTTTAGGACTACTTCCTTGTGTCATGCCGCGTCCACCTGCTATTTCAGCGCTTTAGCCTGTTGCATCCACGTGAGCCTTTGATTAAGGGCCACTGTATGCGCAGTTCCTTTGATGTTGTCATACTACTGTTGGAGTTCTTTCACCTCTGTTTCTAATCATTGGATGTTGGATTCCTCCTACAGATCTGTGAGGACCTCAAATGATTCTTCCAACATGTTGGTGCAGTCTCACACTGCACTGCCAATTTCGTCCAGTCCCGCTGTGATAGCGCTAGCGCGCTGTTCTCTGACTTTCAAAGGGGTGGACAGCTGCGCCTTTCACCGCAGCTCGGCGATCTAAAGGTTCAGCTCCAACTGAACCTTTGTCATTTCCTCCCTTACCTCTCGTACCCATGTTGCTAACCTGTGGATCCGCACCTCTGCTGGTATGTCTGTTGGGATGGCCAGCTTTGGGACACTTTTGAAAGTGTCATCTATTACCTATACCACCTATTGATTCTGTAACACCACTTCGTCGTGCTGCAAGCTCAGTTGTTCCATATTGATTTTCTGCTCACTGAGGACTTGCAGTGCGCGACTCTCCCTAGCTTGCAGCTCTGCAGTTATCCCATCCTGCAAAACATATAAGGTCTCTCATGGGAGTGCAACTATACTGATACCGAGACCTTTCAGCGTGCTAACCGTAGGCCTGTCGACCTCATTTGTTGTCACTAGTGCCCCTTATGGCAGCACTATGGTATTCGTCATCCACGTGCGCAACATCTGTTCTACTACCATTGAGCCGACTGCGAGGCTGGTCGAAAGGGTACCAGCCTGAGGAGGGCGCACCTGCAACTCCTACAGCTATGCTCTGTGGGCCCCCAACACAATTTGGTTCTCTTGCATGAAATTCTAGAGGGCCTTGGAGGTGACATCACACATTGTCTCGCTAATGTCGTGCAGATCACCCTCAGTTAGCGTGATCGGGTCAATCGACAACTTCGATGCATTGACCTTCTTACGCGACCTTGTCCGCTCAGCTGGGTGCTAGCATTTTACCTGTGTTGATGCGGTTTGTGGGTCCACGCCTTCCTCTTCTTCCTCTGCTTCCTTCCCATGCGAAGGCGACAGTTGGCCCTCACGTGCCTTTGTGACTGCCTCCTGCACTGCTGCTGTTGTTGTTGCTGCCGCCTTTTCCTGCTCGGTTGTTGTCTGTGTAGCATACCACGTCGCCCGCACTTTTTCTATCGCTACTTCCTTCCTTCGCTTTTTTGCCAATTGTGCAATGCACAGCTTGGCCTCATCTTTCTTCCTTTATGTCGCCAACTACTCTATCTCCACGATGTCTGGGGCATGCCACTCCGGCGGCCATGCCTTTAGTATGTTAAAGATGACGTCATCCGTGGCTACAAAGGGTAGCCTTATCCATTGTTTGGCCGAGTCCTTGCGCACTCTGATGTAAATGTTATGGATGTCTGCTTTGAATTCCACAAAACTCTAGAGGTTGTTGTAGACAGTGGGCGAAAACTATGGCTTGCGGTCGATCCCCATTCTGAGGTTCATCTCCATGAACACCCAGAATATTTTACTATCGTGGATCCTCTTGGCAATTTTGTGGCCCAGAGCAAAGCATACTTTGCAGCCTCTGGCAAGTCCTTGTCAATTATGGGGAATTGACTATCCTCTGGTAATTCCCTTGCGACGAGCACTATGGACAACAGAAGCCATGCATAGTGGAACGTTTTGCCTTGTTCTTGAGCTTCATGGAAATTCTCTAAAAAATCCTTGCAAAGGAACTCAGACTAGTTAAACTGGACCCCCTCTGTGCATTGCTCAGCCAGTGAGACCACCGGCGTGGGTACTTCGTCTGCACGGCACTTGTTCATAACCTTACCAACCAGTATTTGGGTTGCCACTTTCACTACTTTGTCACTGATGCTGGATATGGCATAGCCCTTTTTTTATTTTCCAGCTGGTACTTTTTCTTCATGGCCTCCGCGATGGCCAAGTCACTGCTTTTCCCTTTCAAGATGTCCATGGGGTCCTCTCCTTTGCATGGAAGCCGAGAGATGTAGTGAATCAAGTCTATCGTAATGGAGATGAGCTCCTCCAACCACAAACACCCATCATGCACTAGGCAGAGCAGCTTCCTGACGACGAAAATGGTTATTGGGGTGCGGTGGAAATGCAGCACCGAGAGCAAGTTCAGTAGCCCAGCCTTTTCCACTCCGCGCAACCACTTTCACGGCTGTAATTCTGTAACCCTCGCCATGGTGTTTTGCTTGGGCTTCATGAGGTTCCTGGTCTCAAGGTGAGGGAACTTCTCATGGTGAGCGAGGTCCCAATCTTTGAATTTTAGGCTCGGCACCCATCCCAAGTGCGTGCCCTCAAAAATAATGTTGTCTGGGAGGAGCAGGGTCTGGAGCGAGCTCTTGGTCTCGTTAAGGTCCTTGGGCACTTTATCCTTCCCTTTCCACGGGGGAACATAGGTGGGCAACTTTGTTGGGGAGTGTGCAGGATGAATGTCCTCCTCCATGCCTTCATCCTCGTCTTCTGCGATGATAAGATCCTCCAGATCTTCTTTTTCTTCATCGGTCTCTATGGTGATGGCTTTCCCCTTCTCCTCCATTGATAGCTTGGTGCGCAACAGGTTTTGCAGAGACACACATACAAGAACCATCGCTTGTTTGTCCTTCTTGGGTCTTGGCGTGCCCAGTGATTTTGGGATTTATGCCATAATCCCGACACCTTCTGGAGCATCCCCCATAGTCAGGGCCTGCACGGCCTCTTCGCTGGTCATTTATGTTATCTCCATAACTTCCTCAGTTGTTTCTATCGTATCCGTCCAGAAATCTAGCACTCACAAACTTAGGGGCTCAATCAACGCTTGGCACACAACAATCAGGGCTCTGCTCAATAGCTCAATTCGCAAATGACCAAGTGTTGTTTTCTGGGCAACCCTTTGTAATTTACAGTGCTTTTTGAATTTGAATTCGACCATTACCCCCAAATCCAATTCATTAATGCTCCCTCGGTGGCAGATTTTCCCAAATCTTGCCCATAAATCGCATCTTAAATGCCTGCCGCCCGCTCCATTTGGTCTCAAGTCGAGCATCCCATCATGAATAGTGACTTCAACGGTCACTTTCTGGCCAACCCGTGCGGTAATGCAGCCCCTCATGCATGATCGCAAACCTTGTGACTCTTTTCTTCTGCGCGCAGCTCCAACATCGAGCAGCTCTCGGGCAGAATAGCCTATAGTCTCGTGCTCCCTTTCAACTGCCTAGAGCGCTAATACTATTCTTCCTTCGGCTAGTCAGGTGGTCACACCACCCATGAAAAGTTTCATCCTGTCATCCATCATGTTTCATGGATAATACCCACCTTTTATTGTTACAGTCGACATCGCGCACTTTACCATTGGCAACGTGCTACCCTAGTCAATACGCTTAGGAATGTGTGGTCCAAGCCAAGTCATCACACTGATGAATTCACGACGATAGGCCTTAAACTTTTCATCGTGATTGTACACATCCTGCCTTATCACCCTGGTATTTTTTCCAAGAAAATATTCCTTTATCTTGTCCTCCAGCTTCTTGACTTCTGCGTCCACCGGAGTGCTTTTCTTCCTTAATCGTACCCTTTCTTCTTCAAGTTCTTGGAGTCTAAGATTTCCCTGTTGGATTTCTGCTTCCAAGGTTCCGCGAACCGTCGTATCAATCGGTGCTATCATGTGCGGTCTAAGTTCTCCAAGTACTATAGGGCTTAGTGCGGTTGCTTCATACTCCAGCCTTGGCAGTGCCTACGCAGTCACGTTTTTGCACGCGGTCCCATAAGCCCAGAGAATCGCTGGTACGCACAGGTCCTAGTCAGTCCGCTTCACATTGTGGACATTGTTCAATGCTTCACGTACTTTGTTAAAAGCTTTTGCATGGATATTCTTCTGCGCACTTGGTCTTTCCACACTTCGTGGTCCCAACCCGAGGGATCATTCGCACCATTTCCTTACCCACACCTGCTTATTGATCGTGTCTCCTATCATGAGGACGGTGTGCATTCGTGCAGGTTTCGAAACATATGCGTGTATTTACCTAGATAGGTGGGTGTGCATGTGCAGGCCGGTTCATCTATCATAATTGTCTTTCAATTGCATCCTTCTGCATTCGCGTCAGTCCTCAAAACTTCTTTGGTGCGTACCCCACCATCTTGCGAGTGTAGCGCGCAGTACCCATTCCAGAGCATCAAAACACTGTTGTTCTGTTACTTCTCTTTCAAATTTGTTCAGGAAGTCATCCACCTCGCTTAACCCATCATACGTAAGTAGATCTCTTACCTCTATTGCTACACAGTGTAGCGACCTTGTCATCATGTTACAATTGAGCGTGGTTACCTCATGTAACTGGTTCTGCCATCATTCTGTCTCCTCATCAGAATCTGATGTGTAGGAACTTTCGCGCTCCCAAGAGATTCGGCCATCTGCGATTAGATTTACTCAATCTTGCTCCCATGCGGTTATCTTGTAGATGTAGTCCAGATCGTCGTCGTTGTCGTAGTCGCGCACTGGCTTTGTGTAGTGTGATCCTTCTGCAAGTTCTAAAGGTACCACTACACATAGTTACTTTTTCTCAAAAATCATCTTGCGCTTCTTTAGATTAATTACTCCATTCATGTCAGTGGCCTAATGTATTCCCAATAGTGCGGGATAGGGATTGTTGTCATCAACAATCTCTATCACTCTAAAATCTGCTAGCGTGCTTGCTCCTTTGATGTCTACTGTGATTCCCTACAATCTTCCCATAGGTAGGATCTTTTACTGGTTCTCCATTCACAAATGGATAGGAGACCATTGCATCACTGGCTTGCCCATGCGCTCCCATGTTTGCTTTGGCACGATGTTCACGTCCGATCCTAGGTCCAGAATCACTTGGTCCATCTCATATTCCCCAGTCTGTGCAGTCAATCTCATCTCCCTTCCTGTTCGTGTCGTGTGCTTCCCGAGCTTCCAGACTACACGTGGTTCTCATGGTGTGGTCCCACCGCATTTAGTTATGAGTTCTTGCCGCCCCTTTACGACTTTGTTTTCGCACAACAGCTTCATGCATGTCTTCAAGAACATAGTGAGCTTTGATGGGTCCATTTTCAGCTCCAGTATGTCTTTACTTCCTGAAGTGGAGGCATCAACAAAGCTCCTCTTAGCTTCCATGAAGGTCTCCTTAGCATGCTCCAAATAAAATTCTAGTTCCTTCATTGGAGCCTTGAGAACCTAGGTACTTCTTCAGGATGCTTGCCTTTGTCATCCCCTATCGTAATACCACTCCAAAGCACGATATTTACATTATGGTCTTCCTCGCGTGACTTAGACCTCATCATTTGCAGGTTCTAAGTCGGGGAAGGTTGGAGTGCTCTTTTATCACGCAACCTCGCTATCAGTGTTGGACAGTCCTCTGTCTCATGATCAAATAACGTACAATACAAGCATGATGATCACGTTGGATATGTACAATCGTCGGCATAAAGCCCTGGCCCTCTGCAATTGTAACATATTAGCTGTCTGCGACCTCTTCCTAGTCCCCCTCCACCTCGGCCTCGTCCACGCCCCTGAAATCTGGTGTGCGTCGTTCCTGTGTTTTGATCGAGGGCCCATGTTTCGGCCTGAACTCTGTAGGTAGGAGTTCAATCCATCATGAGTTAATAACTTCTATAGGTGCGCTCATCATGTCCTACTGATCTGCAGAAATTATAGAAAAACTACTGGGAATTCTGCATATACTTCTGTAATAGATGGCAGTTATCTGTAGCATGCTTTCCTCCTATGTGACAAACCGCACACCACAATGTAGGTGTTGCGCTTGGTCCTTCTTGTGCCTCCGGTCTTAGTGGCATTGGCCCTCCTCCCGCAAGGTAATTCACGAACACTGGGTAGTGGTCCTTGTTGTGCCCCTGGCCCTTGCATTTTACGCACCATACCTCATTGTGCATCTTTGGGCAGGTTTTCCTGTCTTCTTTCAAACTCTGCATCTCCAGGCATAAGTTTTTCAGTTGCGCGTGAATCTATTGAACTCCCAGGTTAGGATCTTGTATTGCAGTCTCGTGCAATCTCATCGCGACCTCCAAAGCCTCAACCTGAGTGGTTAGCCTTTGTTGCGACAGACATTCTGTAGATGCGATGTTAACGATGCTACAAACCATTCACGGTGTTGCCCATCTGTCATGTTCGCTTCATGAATTGTGCACCTCAGTCTTTGATCCAACTCCCACGGGGTTTCGCCTAGTAGCATTGTGATTTCCTTCAATCTAATGATCGACTGTGCCTTTGATTTTGGCCTGCTAGATTCTTTTTTTAGCATAGCTTGGATATCCGCTATCCCTGCATCCAGATTGTCATTGGAATGCTTAATGTACCAGGTCAACGCACAATCCTGCAGAGCGTTGACCAACGTTGCCTTCTTTATATTGTCGTATGTGACACCCTATGCTTCCCATACAGCTTTTCTCATGAACCAAAACTAGACCAGATCTTCATTCCCTACTCCCTTGAACACTGGTAGCTTTATCGCGCTAGCCATACTGCTTCATGATGGTGGCGGAGGTGGTATGGGCGAAGTCAAGGGTGAATACGGTGAAACTGGTGGTGGTGTCGGCGAGGGTGGTATGCACGAAATTATCTGCCTTATCAGATTGATCGCACTTCTTGGTGAAACCTTCGCGAGCTCTTCTTCGCCCCCTTGCAGAGGTGAAATCAAGGGCTAGTGCTACCTTTGTTTTTGTAGATTTTCCCACTCTGTGTAGCCCCAAACATTAATTTATTCGCATAACCCATTTTTCACATAGTATAATTTTAATCCAAGTGTTCAAAGATTTAACGTACTTACCTCACGGTCCCTTGAGGAAATGTTGTTGTTCCTCGCTATAGCTGACTGAAGTATCTACTGCAAATTCAACAATGAACCCTCCTATGATTCAATCGAGCCAGTGATTGATAGTGCACGTGATATTATCTTCCGATGATTCCAGTCTGTGCACCAATTCTGGTGTCCACACAATAGGTTTGTCAATTTTACATATTCCTTGGCTATCTACTAGCTTCGCGATCCACTCGCACAACTCAGTAGGGAAGGATGCAAAGAAAATTTCGTGGATCTCCACATACAAGTAGAAATCTAACCACTCTTCCTTTGATAGTCGCAGATTCCTATTTTCCTGTGCCGTGAACTCATGAATCTTTCCATCCAACCACTCTTAAATTCCTTTCTTTGTCGGATTCCAGTGATACGACATCAAACATCTCTATGTAGGTCCTGGTCCTAGCAACGGAACCATTTGTTGGCTTGTTGGGGCCTGACCTGGGTTCATAGTTACTTAGCCAAACAAATCCCTGTACTACTGGCCCTTTCGGCAATAGTCCATGGAGCACAGAGTGAGGTCTCACCCGAAATAGTATGGGAGGGTGCTAGAATCAGGTTTTCGCACCCTTGAGATGTTTAAGAGGTTTCAATGGTCCTTTGTTTGTTCCTGCGTGCAGGTTGCTTCGGGCACCTTTCGTTCCTTGCATCCTGATACCCTACCTTTGCGCGGCCCTAACCAGGGGTTGTGCCATGCTCTGCGCTATTACCTGAGATATTATTTATCTTCCAGTATTAATTAAGCACCTTTGCCTACTTGAATGTCTTAAGTTATAATTAGCAACACAAAACATTCATACAAGTTCGTGTAGTAAAAAAACAATATACTTGCAAATTATATCCACTCATGCATTAACCCAGGAAAAGATACATAGAATTATATCAAAACTTCTCTTTATTGATTTTCCAACAGTTACAGACTCGACCTGCCCTGCACACTCAGCTGTAGGGGTCTGCGCACTCAACTGCGGACTACTAGGCCTCCGCGCACTCAGCTGCAGAGCCTTCTCCTACTCTACAACCCATAGACACCCTTTACTCTTCGACTCAATCACTTAGACTTCTCATGCCTCTATTATATTCCTCCCATTCTATTCGTTATCTTATACACGTAGAGCCTCACTCTATTTATACAATCCCATGGTTCGCGGACCATGGGCAGGTCTATCCAGCCGACATTACATTACAAAAACTAGGGTGGACAACCCTGTGACTCTGTTATACTTTTGCGCCCCGCACCCACAATTCACGGAGCTTTTACAACAAGATTTGGTCAAGACTTGGGCTTTAAGCCCCAAAACATGCCTTGGGGGATTCCATGCCCAACATTATTGTTTTTTAAAGAAAAGTTGTTGAAGATGCTGACGAAGTGCATGAATGTGCAAAAATGAATGATAATGTTATATTTAAAAAAAATACCCCCCCTTTCCAAACATAAATCTAATTAGCTCACTTTTAAAAAAAAATTATGTGACTCACTTTTATAAATAAGTGAAAGTCACTTTTACAATGGTATTTTATGAGCTACCCACTAAAATGTAACTTAAATAAAAGATAAAGAGACTTTAGAATTATAAGTGACTCACTTTTTATAATGGGTGAGAACGCTTTTACATAAAGTAACTTTAAAATATAAGTTACATGTGCTTTTTGAAAAAGTAACTCAACAAAAAGAAAGACATGAACCCAAGACCTCTATTCTCATAAAGTAACTTTGGACCAAGTGAGTTAGTTTAAAAGGTTAGTAATTTTTGGAAAAGAAGAAAGGTTTTTTTTTTTAGTCACTGAAGCTTTAGGGTGCGTGCTTACTTGAAAAAGCTCTTTTTTTGCCAACAAAACAAAAACCACAAAACTCAACACTGACATGCAAAAAAAATACTTATGGTTTGAAGTTAGCTTTACCCGGAAACTAAAAAATTTCCTCAATGTTTCTGATTTTTTGAGATCACACTATGGCGCGGCAGAAAAGAGCATACGCATGAGAAAAGTCCTTCCTTTCTATTTCTGATTTGCCTAGATCGCACAGAGTCGCGGGGCAAAGAGAATACGTAGAAATGAAAGGTATAGATCTGGTAATAAAAAACAAATAGATAAATAAACCGAAATAAACAAAGAGAAAATAACTAAAAACTGCAAATAAACACTGTATACCTCCATATCTTAAAAATGACGTAACTAGGGCTACCGAAAACCTTTTCGCGTGAAAAAAAAGGGGTTCCTCACTGGAACAGATGCTCCTAACACAATAGAGCAATCCTCTCGACCCTAAAATAGTGAGAAACAGTAGATCTAGGATACGATAGTCGGATGCAGTTCTATCGGCTTCAAATTTGGATCACCAACGGATGCGGCCCTCAAATAGATTTGATACCATGTAGGAATTTACAGGGTAAGTTCCTCAGACAGAACACCAAAGGACACCACTCACAAACAAATCACAGATCAGTACACCAGTATTATTGACGTGGTTAAAACCCTTAAAGAGGGAAACGGTCCACGACTTCAGCCAATGCAGCCACTTTAGGCAATTTATTAATAAAAGAATGAAAATTTACATAAGCTTCTCTCATGAATGGTTACCCTACAAATGACCCTCCATGCTCTTTAAATAGAGATCATGG
>APFE031433849.1:72998-91631 GCA_000404065.3 Pinus taeda
CAAGTGTCAGAGGGGAAGCTTGTGGAAGATTCCATGATCTTCCACCTCGCAAACTGTCTCTGCCATTTGTCCATTCTCACCCATCGCACCCTATAGAGGGGCCATTCAGTATGCATCGCACCCTTTACACTGGGAAGGTGATACGCATCGCACCCTCTGCACTGGGTATTTAGTATGGTCCAGTTTTGACCATTTCTGAGCATTTTTTAGTGGATAACTTCTGGGAGATGATGTAATCAGCTGACCTTGTTCCTTTAGGCAGTGAATAAACACTTTTAGGGACTTAGGAGCCCTTAGTTTATGGACATTTATCATTGGGGTGCAGTGCGCAAAAATGTCTATAACAGTTACCCCCTAAATCATGAGGTCGTTAATCTTTTGATGTCGGTGAAATGCTTTAACATGAGGATCCGAAGTTTTTTCGAGCTGGGAGGCGACCTGTAATAAGATACAATACAATACATTATCTTCACAACATTTTTCATGATCTAGCTGAGGCGGGCATTCCCATGCCCAGCTTTATAAATACATTTTCATGTACATAGGACAGAAAATCGTCTGTGTAGCAGACTGATGATTCGGATTCATCATCCTTTGATTTGGATGATCATCTGTTTGGCGTACATTTGATGTCTTTATATTCCTGAATATATTGCAGCCCGGATGGATGAAACTAGATCCGGGGTCTTCAAAACTCGTTCAATCTTCACTCGGAGTACAAGTCGATCCATGAGAAAAATGTTCTAGAGTCGAACATGGAAAGACATCGCCTGATTAGCAGCCAATGATGTAAGTTGTTAACAGGCACAAGAGGAATCACCATTAATGGAAATGACCCTCGAGGTACTACAGTACAATTCATGCGGTGTGAAAAAGGACTTGGCATCGAACACCACGCAAAATCTCTCGATCGAAGGCCATTAATGTAAACCTATCACCAAAAGTGAGAAACTTGCCATTGAGGCATGCAAGCTTCAAAGTACTGAAAGGGTTGTTCCTAGGTCAACTTCTTGGATAATGAGCTGATGTCCACAAGAAGTGACCTGTCGTAGGAGGGCCTTAATGAATCCCACATCTACGACACGGAACGAAGCAAATGATTTTGTAGGTGAAAACGATCTGATGATACAGGGTTCAAGGTGGCGGTCATGAAAGAATGGAGCGTGAATGTATTACAGTGGGTGAGACATAGGTGAATTCTCTGAATGACTTCTCTTGAACATATCGGCCACACCGACTATGGATTGGTAGCGTTAAGCCCAAATATGGATGGTGTGACGGAACAATGGTGATATGACCAGTGAACGGAACAACCCAACCTGACTCGGATGCGGAGAGAATGTGTCGTGTTCAAGAGGGACTTGCTACCAATAAAGTTTTTCAAGTTTTCTTCCCAATTTTCCCAGTCATTGCTGACTAGTACCTCTTTATTTTTCTCAAGCTTGAGGAGGATAAAATATGCTTGTTCTATAATTCGCCCTTCGGGGAAACCTGTCGCTATATTTTAACGAGCCTAGCGACAGTGAAAATCGTTCTCATCCATTTGGACGAGTTTGTTCTATTCGGTTTTTACGAGTTTAACGACAAAGATAACTCGGTCGTTTTCAATTTTAGAGAGTCTGAAAGGGACGGAAAGGAAGGTCCAAAGATTCTTTTTCGTCATATAATCCCTTAAGTCCGAAAAAGAGTAAAATAATACGAAAGGGATGAATGCTCGGTAATTTAAACGAGCCAAACAAGACAAGCACTCGATCTTTTTGTGTAATAATCCCTCAAGTCCAAAAATATTAAAATCTAGAGGAGGGATAGCACTTCCGATGACTTTAATGAGCCGAAGAGGCTAATCGCTCAACAATCTTTACATATTTTACGAGTCAATTGAAAAGAGCTTAAAGGAGACTCGTTTCTCGAGGAACGAGTGATGATTTCAGGTAGCAGCAGATTCCAGGTAAGGTTTGGAATTTTCGAATCACGGCAGTGTCACAAGGATGGCTAATAGAATCACTCTTCGCAGATGTTCCTCGAAAGGGTAAACAATCAAATGGAGGTGAATGATCAGCTAAAAAGCAGAGTGGAGGTGATGATGAGAACATGAACAAGGCTCAAAAGCTGATGATAATGCATTCACAATGGTTATTTACCATAAAATTGGTTCATTTTTTAATGAGCTTAAACTCTGGGGGAAACATTTGCTCATTGCTTATGTTTATTTTTTAACGAGCTTGAATTCCGCATTAAAACTGCTCGTGCCAGTCATATAATAAGGATATCTCATCTAAGATGCCATTTTTTATGGGGCTTGCACCTTTTAAAGCTTTGCCCCGATGCCTCTTGCATGCAAGCTAGGAATGACCAACTACGCCCCTCTACTTAACTACCAAGATCACTACCAAGGCTAGGTAGGAAACTTTTACCTTTACTTTGCCGGTGCCATGGTGGCCCCTGCGAAGATGAACGATCAATTCGGCTACTCACCCGACCTAGGCGGTTGAAGTCAGCGGAATCATAGAGCTAACATTAGCTGGTCATTTCTTGCTTTCTTACAAGAGGTTTGCATGCCCCCAGGTATAGCGAAAAATTTCTAGGTTACCATATGAAAGCTCTCCATCCGCGTTGCAAACAAAATGCTTCCTTGGCGATGTCTATCGAAATAGACAAAGGTGAGTGGCACAGTTGCCTCCACTCACATAACTTTGACGAGGGAATCTTATTCCAGTCTAATCCCATTTTCCTAAACAGATGGGTGTGTCAGACTAGTCATATATCTTCCACGAAAACCTACTCTATACCCAAGGTTTTCCTGCCGAAACCGAGCAGGGTGCATGCCCCATGGGTTTCAGTCATATCCTCCTGAATCACTCGCACTCATCAGGTGGACGGACTGGAGATCGATGAGACATTTCTTGCGTGAAAAGACCATTTAGGGATGGCATTTGACTATTTTCTATGTGTGAACCGGGGAATGATAGTTGGTCTATGAGCTTGACCATTCTGCCTTCATGCGGAAAACACATTACTCTAAAGAGTGAGGAGACGACGGCTCCTATGCAATAAATATTGTCACGCCCGAGGAGTAGATTATAATCTAGGGGTCCTTGGACTACCATCACATTCATGTGAACAATTTTCCTTCTCAAAGTAATGGGTACATTGGGAAGGATCTCTAACGGTCGATTGGTTCCTTTGTCAAAGCCTGTCAGATTTCTCATTTCAGGCAAAAACGATGGCAAACCAAGCGCTTTCCAAGCAGTTGAGGAAAGGATACTCACAGAAGCCCCTTCATCTATGATGGTACCAACCATGACCATTCTGTAAGCTTGTACAATGATTCAGAATGGTACACTAGTTGGTAAACGGGGTCTGCCTAGTAGATTCCAGTCAAATGAAACGACTAGGTTGCTTGGAGGTGGGACCGAATAGATGGCCAGATATGACTCTGATGAACTTCCTTTCTGCGGTAAAGGAACGGGTAGACTGCCCCCAAGTTCATCGGAGCCTGTGTTTACGAAAATAATTTGAATGGTGTCATTCTCTTTCTCTTCAGTGATGGTATCATTTGAAGATGAACATTCTGAAGGCAAGACCGGGTCAACTGTTGCCTCGACCTTTTGGCTTTCGTCTAGTATGGGTTCAGAGGTTTGATTTTCAATGATAGACGTTTCGACCAACCACAATGGCGTGCCAGCTGGATTTTCAACTAGTGGTGGACTTGGCAAGAGTTTCTTATATCCAGGAGGGAGCCGTAGCGGTGAAGCAAGACGGTCATTCAAAACTTTTTTAGCTTCGTCTAGGAAGGGACAATGGTGGACAGCGTGATTGCCTTCACACAATTTACAAGCAAATTTGTGATTCCTTTTTTGTCTAGATACCTCGCTTTCATTGGTTGATGGTGTGCTTTCAACATGATCATCAGAGGTTGACGACACCGGATTGTGCAAACGAGGAGACCAGTCCCTTAAGATCTGAGGGATGCAAGAACAATCTCGATGATAGTGGTCTCCTTTGCAAATGACACATGGAGATTTAGGTTTAGACGGTGTGGTGTGAGGATTTTCGCTAGATGACGCATGGTTTCCCCCCTTCGCTTTTGGTTCTTTCTTTTTCTTTTCTTTTTTCTCTTTCCGCTTCTTCTTCTTCTCAGTTACTTGATCTTTAGCTTTACTAGCTTTATCAAGCGAAGAGGAAGGAGGAGAGGTAGAAACAGACGAATTAGAAGGTCGGGGGGCAAATCTAGTATCATCTAGTTGTTGACTTGACTATTCAGGAATTACGGTATTCTGAACGACAGAGGTAGAGAAGATCCATACGGGCAAACCAATCGTCAACCCTGGAAGTGACAATGTGGCCATATGGGGTGCACCAACATCTCCCCAAGAGGAGAAAGGACTAGGATTTCCTCCAAGGGGAATCCTTGGTTGGTAGACTCCATTTTTCTCAACCTAAAGATGAATGAGGGAACTTGTGATGTTATTCCGATTAAAATAAATTTTAGACGCTTTGACACAACTTGTTTTTCCAATTTTAAAGAGTCGAGAAAAAACAAAAGATGACTCTAGTCGCCTTCGATTTTTAATGAGCCTGAAGTGACAAGTACTCAAATGGACCTTTTCTTTTAAGTAGTCTGAAAAGGAATGAAAGAGAATTCTCTGGAAATCTAGGCAGAGGGGATTACCAAACCAATCACAAAACTGCAAAATACTTTTTACGATACGGAAGTCAATCTTCCTAAATGTTGTGTTCAGTGCATTGCAATCGATAGGGCCGCAGACACAGCTTCCTAAGGATAAAGGATGTAGCCTATTGTGGTCTCCCAATATATACTCGATGATACGTGGGAGCACAAGTCCGTACTGGCACTTGCCATCTTAGAGTGGAGGAATCACCCAACCGACAATGAAAACAACAGTTACCAGGTTTTACGACGTCGGAATACGTCTCTAGCCTAGACTTCTAGATGTTGTGTGTTAGGTTCCAAAGTTTTTTTAGATTCATTAAATTTATTTTATAGTTGATCTTGTTTAAAAATTTTCCTTTCAGGTTCACCGCGTGATGTGTATACAATTCCTAAAATGCAGTCTAAGATGATAAACAACTGTTTAATCTTCTTTTAGCAATGAAAACCCTAGCTACTAAGGAAAGAAAGTTGAGAGTCTTTCAACAAAGAGCATAGAGCACACACTAAATTCCTTGTCCTAAATCAAACCAAGCAGTCTAAATGCAAATGCACATGCATGTATTTGTTTTCAGCCTTCTTAAGGTATAAATGACGATAAGAAAGCTAAGTGGAAACCTGAATTATTTCAAAGCAACAATACTTAACAAATTTATTTTCAAGATGAAGTGAAGATAAGGGCGACACTTTGCGATTTTGAAATGAAAAATATTTTTTGACACTTTAAAAACTACTAATTCAAATCATATACAAGAGTAACAGTACAATCGACTATCAAGAACAATGGGATTCTCTTCTATAACTGAAAACGACACTTTCAGATTAAGAAACGACAGTTCGACTACGCTACTTCTTTGCAAAAGAGAACTGAAAATGGCGCACAATATATAAAAACACTTACAGTTCTTTGCACAATAGAGGTGGAATTATGGAAGAGAAGGGGGTTTTCACAGAGATATACTGACTACAGACAGCAAAAATCCTGAATAGAACTGAAAATAGTGAAGAAAAAACCAAAGTCTAAAGGTAAAGTTAACCTTCCCTGACCATCACACCTGTCACACAGGGAATCCAGTATGTAGCGCACCTACTGCACACGGGAAGTGCAATGCAGACAGACTGCATTGAAGGGAGGGTGCGATGGTACCAGTGTGAGACTTTTAACCAGTTTTTGCTCACATTTTGCAATTCAGTTCAGGGATTTAGGCCGAGTAAGTGATGTTCAGTAAATGTAAATCACAGGGGTTGATCTAAGGAGGTTACTAGAGCCACCACTTAGGGCAATTAGAATTTTTGCAGATTGATTGTTCAATTTATAAACAAAACTCGGAGATAGACTGAAGCAGCATTGATCTACTTTGCATTTGTATAAGAAATGCAGTTCGAAGGCTAGCTGGCTTGACTTCAGGCTCCGTCTATAAGTTTATAAAACAAACAAAGATAGACTAACAAACAATCTATTCACTCCCTAGCGGAGTCGCCATTTTGTTACCGGGAATAGTATCCACTCGGAGCTGCTATTCCCACCAAGATTGGTAGCTATCTTAGAAACAAACAAGTAAAGACTACTTTTGTTTTCCTTTATGAAAATATATAAGAGTGGAACAAAGGACACCAACCTTAGTCTTGTGCTTGGTTCCTTACTCGATTCCTCTCCTTCTTGATAGATATTTGACGGTTCCTCTTCGTTTACCCAGCTTCAAAGAGCACCTGTGGAATCAAAGCAACATACTACTATTGAAGAACAAAGATCTATATTCATAAATAACACAGGACCAAATATGTATTAACCATACAAATGCATATACATTCAAACATACAAGAATATGGAGGAAAACTTGAATAGCTTTATTAATATCAAGAAAAGCAAGAGGAGTACAACCAATAGTTCTGACCCAACATCATTCCTCCAACAAGAAAGCCCTTCTTCTCACCTCAATTAAAGCTTTAGATCATCCAACACTATGAAGTTTCACCATAAAACCAACATCACTTCTCTACAAGATACAAGATTCCAGCCTCTGGATCTCTGTGATGAGAGGGATCCATAATATAGATGATTGTAGGGGTGAGTCATCTTCTGGGGTTTTGATTAGTGTCTTCTCTCTGATAGTTCTTTATTCCACTTGGAGACTAATGATCTCTTACTCATCCCTGGTCGAAAACAGAGAGGCAAGTGTCAGAGGGGAAGCTTCTGGAAGATTCCATGATCTTCCACCTCGCAAACTGTCTCTGCCATTTGTCCATTCTCGCCCATCACACCCTACAGACGGGCCATTCAGTATGCATCACACCCTTTACACTAGGAAGGTGATAGGCATCACACCCTCTACACTAGGTATTCAGTATGGTCCAGTTTTGACCATTTCTGAGAAGTTTTTAATGGAGAACTTCTGGGAGATGATGTAATCAGCTGACCTTGTTCCTTTAGGAAATGAAGCAACACTTTTAGGGACTTAGGAGCCCTTAGTTTATGGACATTTATCATTGGGGTGCAGTGCCCAAAAATGTCTATAACAATTTGTAAATTCATAAATAAATTTTGTACATATTTTTCTAACCCTTTTGTAGATCTTGTACATCTTTTTGGACTTTTCTTCCTTGCAGATCTGAAGATAAAATCAAGGATTTGGTTTTATATTTCTTAAATAATATTATTTTACAGGTGGAGGGTTTGAAGAGAATCAAAGTTGCTTTAAGGCCAAATCTTCTCCTTGATCTAGATGGTTGGGGTTTCTAGGACATTATTTTTGGGGAATCCATCTGCCGTTACTGGAAATAAATTCTTCAAGACGCAAGCAAAAGAAGGTCCCTTCTTGCATCTAAATCGATTTTTTTTTTAAAGGTTTCCATTCTATAAAGTTTATAATAATTTTTCTAAAATATTTTAAAGGGATCTCACTTGGGGTTTTAATTTTTTTGCAAATCTTTGAGGAAGTCACAAGATCTGATGTGAAGGGCTTTAATTTTTATTTTTTGTGGTTTAAATCATTAAATTTAAAAATTTTAGGTTGGTCACAAACAATTTTGGCACTAATTCATTAAGTCACAGGTCCTAGAGGGTTGATCTCTTCCCCTTCAACCGACCCGAAGTTAGTGTTGTAGTAGGTACAAATCCTACCACTCGTCCCAGACCAATACTCTATTGACTCGAAGTCAGTCTCAGAGTATGTACCACTGGTCCCAGACCAGTACTCTATTGACTCGAAGTCATTCTCAGAGTATGTACCACTGGTCCCAGACTAGTCCTCAATCGACCCGAAGTCAGTGTCATAGTGGGTACAACTCCTACCACTGGTCCCAGACCAATATCATTTATCCCATATCAATGAAGGTCATCCTAGCATAGGGAGTATGGTAGATATAACAATGAGTCCATCGGTACTACTATGGTCCCTATCCTCATTTCCCTGCTCATTAACAGATGAGAGGTACTTCCCATGAGTCCCAGACTGCATGGGTAGGATGCCTCGACAGGGGAACTTAATCAATCTTGTCCTCACAGGAGAACTAATCATCTTGCTACACAATCACCATGGAGAACACATCATCTAGACCTCACAGGAGAACTAATCATCCTGCTACACAATCGTAATGAAGAACACATCATTCAGACCTCACAGGAGAATTAATCATCCTGCTACACAATCATCATGGAGAACACATCATCCAGACCTCACGGGAGAACTAATCATCCTGCTACACAATCGTCATGGAGAACACATCATCCAGACCTCACAGGAGAATTAATCATCTTGCTACACAATTGTCATGGAGAACACATCATCCAGACCTCATAGGAGAAGTAATGATCCTGCTACACAATCATCATGGAGAACACATCATCCAAACCTCACAGGAGAATTAGTCATCTTGCTACACAATCGTCATGGAGAACACATCATCCAGACCTCACAGGAGAATTAATCATCTTGCTACACATTCTTCATGGAGAACACATCATCCAGACCTCATAGGAGAATTAATCATCCTGCTACACATTCATCATGGAGAACACATCATCTAGACCTCATAGGAGAACTAATCATCCTGCTACACAATCGTCATGGAGAACACATCATACAAACCTTGAAGGAGAATTAATCATCTTGCTACACAAGAGAGCTAATCATCCTGTCCCCCAAGAGAGCGAATCATCTTGTCCCACAAGAGAGCGAATCATCTTGTTCACAAGAGAGCAAATCATCCTATCCACAGGAGATCGAATCATCTTATCCCACAAGAGAGCGAATCATCTTGTCCCACAAGAGAGCGAATCATCTTGTCCACAGGAGAGCGAATCATCCTATCCATAGGAGAGTGAATCATCCTATCCCAGTGCACACCACCAGGGGAGGGTGAGTCACCTTGTGGTCGTATGTTGCTCCATTAAGAACCAAAAGCCCCTAAAGCTCCCAAAGCTCTTGTATACAACAGGCAGGACCCTTGTACAAGGGTCTCTTGACAACTCCAAGTCATTCGGGAAAATCACAAATTTGATTTTTCCCCCGGGGCTCAGACAAAGTGTAGCGACCTGTACATCATCTCATAGCGATGGAGCTTCCTTTCTTATAGACTTACCATATCCCAGATAAGGTAGTATCTGATGTCTATTTGCTAGATTAATCGTTGAATACGGGATTCCTCAATAATCGAATCCCACCTTTGGTTGTCATAGAGAATCATAGTGGTACAAACAGCTCACTTGAAGAGCTTCCCCAACCAAGCAGCTTCATACAAGATCATACTCGTAGATATGTATCTAGTCTCAGCGGTGCTTATAACAACCGACTTTTGCTTCTTGCTCATCCATGATATCGAAGCAGAATCCAAAGAGAAACAACACCAAGAAGTGCCCTAGTGATCCTCCACATTGCCTGCCCAATCATCATTTGAATAATCATGCAGTTTCATATTTCCAATAGTGTATCTCAATCCATGAGAGATTGTGCCCCGAAGACATCTTAGAAGATTCTTGGCACCAATCCAGTGAGGTTCAACCAAATATCAGCTCACCATGCTAACTGAAAAACATATGTCTGGACGGAAGTTCACCAAGAACATCATTGCGAATGAGTTTATGAGATTCAAAGGCATTTCCCAAATCTAGTCCGACATCACTACCATATAACTTCTCAAAGTTAAGATCCTCGAGGTAGTCACAGGCTTGCAGTTCACCATTCCACATCTAGAATCCAACTCCCTCTTACTTATGGAAATGACAGGGTCTGCACCTGTTAGAAGTAGGTCATCCTCATAAGGTGCTGGTATGAGAGGTCTATCATCCACAACCTTCAGATGGTTTGGATCCATTTTACTCCTAGTGAATCTCAGCTTTATTAGACAGCTATCGATCCTCTCATACTATGCCCGAGGTGTTTTGCTTCAATCTATAGAGGGCTTTCTTCCACCTGCATATGTGAGATTCCTGATTATCAATCTCAGACCCCTTGGGTTGTTACAGACATATGAACCTGCTATATGAGGGGAATGGTCCCCTTGTAAGATTTTCCTTCGGTACATCTCAAACATATACTTTCATGCTCCTTTTGAATTCAGGCATCCTTGTCACCATCTGACTCACAGACCTACGGTGCTACGTGACAATGGACATGGTCCCGAGTCGACTTCCTGCAATTTGATACAACCCTGAACTCAAAAACATCTTTGAAAATTCTATTTCCAAACACGTACCTTTCCATTGATGAGTGCCACCCTGAAACCTTTGACTTCCATTTCTGAGATGGACTCTAAGTTCTTCTTGCGATCAGGTACATAAAAGTGATTCGGGGTTCCTTGCTTTCTTTGAAGAGTCAACCATTTCCTTGATGACCTGCATTACCTTCGGACACTCCTTCACATAATGGCCGAACTTATTGCAACCAAGGCATCTACCTTTCCTTCCACCCTTAGATCCGAACTTCCCAATGAAGTGATCTTTACATGGGCCATAAAAAACTTCCTCTACGCCATTCTGATAATATGTTCTGCTTCAACTTCACCTTTTGTGAACTTTGAAGAGAGATGTGGAACCCATTGATCCTTTTGTCTTGTCCCTATTGTCTTTGGTGATTTCTCTTTCACTCTTGCTTGGGCATTGTCTTCACCTCAGCTCTGATACCATGTTAATTTTAGGTATGTTCTATGCTAGAGAAATTTATTTCAATTTCTTTTCCACATTAGAAATCACATCAGCATAAAGTAAACTGCAGATAGAACATAAATATAAATCGTAGAAGACAAGCCAGGACAAGAGGACACAAGATGTGGTGCTAGCTAGGGACAAACCCCAATGTGGGGAAACCCTTGATCAATTCTTCTTTTATGTTCTTCAAATTTCAGCAGAGAGAGTGAGAGAGATAGTATATTTACAATAGAAGGAAATGAATTTGACTTTTGATATCGGCATGAGACCAATTGAAGACATATTGCTTCAACTGATTCTCTAAGGTGACTCGTTCACCTATCATAGTGTTGCATCTCGTCTATTTGCTGCACATTACCATGTAACACCTTGTTGTACTATCACATGTGTTGAAGCTTGATGACTGAGCTTCTCTCATCTTCATGCTGCTCATCATGCTGCGTCTTCCATGGTCTTATTCATCACTAAGATGCCCATGCTCATGATCTCATTCATCATTATGCTGCCCATGCTCATATCATCATGCTGCTTATTATGCTACCCATGATCTCATACATCATGCTGCCTTCCTTTGGAGACAGATGCTCTGGCTGTTTTGGCAGTTCCCGCTAGTTCCGGCTTTTCCAGCAGTTCCGTCATTTCCATCTTTTCTGTCTTTTCCAGCTTTTCTAGCTTTTTTTTGGCTTTTTTGGCTTTTACGGTATTTCCGGATTTTCTGGCGTTTCTGGCTTTTCCGGTAGTTCCAGCTTTTATGTCTTTTCTAGCTTTTCCAGCTTTTCTGGATTTTACAGTATTTCTGGATTTTTCAGCTTTTCCGGCAGTTCCGGCTTTTCTGGTAGTTCCGACATTTCCGGCAGTTCCGACATTTCTGGCTTTTTTGGCAGTTTCGACTTTTCCGACAGTTCCAACTTTTTTGGCTTTTCCGGCTTTTCCTTAGGATCTCTCCTCCTACTAAAACCCAAAGACAAGTAGAGAGAGGAAGAGATCCAAGTGTTTGTAGAAATGACTTGAAGTCCTCTTCTATTTATACTAAAACATAGAGGTTGAATAGACATGACTGTAGGGCTTCTGAGCCTACATATGTTGCTGGCCGACTTAACAATTTGTCCATAACATAAATAAATTCATAACTTCATAAATACTTATCAGAATCGGATGATCTTTAGATCAATCCTACACCTCTCAATAAGAGGGATCCAATAAAAATATCAGCTGCCATAAATAATATGACCCACATGGAGTTTGGCCCTAGTTGCCAATTTTAACATTGCCTCTAGCCTCTAGATGTGTAGCCTGAACAGATACCTCATCTATGCTAGTGGGGTTAAACATGAGAGTGGTGTGCCTCAAATAGCTATACAGACCACCTATATACTTCAGCAAAGTTTCAGGTGAGTCTAGAGAAATGCCTAGAATTAAAGCTCTTTTCCTAAATTCCTGGGTATAGCTTTGTACACTTTGCCCCTTTAATTGGCGAAGAGTTTTCCAACTCATCATGGCTTGCTGCATATAAGATAGTGGATAGATTTTTTTTTTTAATGGCAAAAACAAATTCACTCTAGGTAGAAAGAATTTTACCATGCTTCTTCAAATCAGCTTGTGTCCTGCCTTCCCACCACACTAGGGCATTCCTCCAAGGCGAAGGCTGGCCAGCTGAATCTTTCTCCTTTCTGAATCGATGTTCTGCACCCTACAATATACATCAATCTGTCTAATCCAGTTATCTAGATTTTTTGCATTTAATTCTCCATCATATATTGTCAAATCAAATTTTACATCTAATCTAATCATAGAAGTATTCTTCTTTTTATTTTTAGGGCTAGAAGGAGGTGTTGATGGAGGAGGTTCTTCCCCTTTCCCTTTTCCTTTTGAATGGGCAACTAGAAGAGGTTCCTCTACTCCTTTGCCTGTTTGAGATGCTGAAGGGCTTTCCCCTCAGCCTTTCTTAAATTCTTTATACATCTCTTCTACCATGGCTCTCATGGTCATGAAACTGTCCATGAACTGAGAGTCTGATTCCAAGGGAGTTTCTTCTGTCATTTTCCTCCTAGGATAGACTCTTCCAATTTCTGGGTTAGCCTCAACCAGTTCTCCTTCTCCTAATTTGAGCTTTGACCTAGTTAGAATTCAATAATCCAGCACAAACTTGTCTAACCTTAGCAAATCAAAAACCAAAAGCTCTGATACCACTTGATCTGAAAATGAGATCTTAGACAATTATTAAGTTATTACAGACTCATGTGCATGGATTTGCCTATGTTACTTTGTGCAATGGATCGATAAGATTGCAAAATACATAGACAATGAAGCAGTTAGAGAAACATAATAGAAAACACACATAAACACAACAGGTTTAATATGGAGTTCACCCAACACTCCTGGGCTACATCTCCTAGTCCAACCTTCAGTGGTGACCTCTCTATTATGTCTTTAAAAGCAAGGTTTTACAACAGTGAGCTCAAATTGAGCCTCACACAACCTATACACAATAATAAGGCTTTACTTGGATCCCCCAAGTCTCTTTTGAGTACACAAGCTCTCCTCACTGACTCTCTGTCTCTGTTTGCTCTCTGTCTCAATATTGCTTGTCTCTATTTCTGGTAGTCTGTGGCTTTAAAGCCAATCTGCACTGTCTATTCGTTTCCCCTTCTCGGGTTCTCTCGATCCTGACCTCTATCTGCTCGAATCTCCCTTCTAAGCATTAGAAATCATAGCCTAACATCCTCAGGGGAGGTGGACACCTGTTCTGCAACGAAAGAGTCCATCTGGCCTTTGAAATCCTCGAAATAGCCATTCTCTTTTTACACAGGGAAATACATTCAACATGGGAAAAATCCACCAAAACAAGTTTTTTCAGATTTCAAATATTCATAAATGTGCCATATTCTCCTATCGTGTCCGCTTGGGATCACTTATCGCATGTCACAAATGTTTGTTCCACGGTTTCCCTTTGTGTTTATAAAATACATTACAACATTGGAAAATCCCGCAAAAATGACTTTATGCGGATGTGAAATATTATATATTTTCATGCGCAAACCCTTTTGGGTCCGGGTTTCATCGCATTGATGCCTCCCTTCGATTTTGTTTAATAAACGAAATACGTGAAAATACACCCAAACTGTTGTTGGCTTATGCGATTTTGCAATGTGACTCGTCACAATCGCATGTCACATGAGCCCCGAACCGTTGTAAGCGCTTCAACCCGGGCCATCGATCTACGCGCTTGATCGACGGTCCCTGTTGACCGTGCTAATCATTGTCGCATTGTTTTAATTGGCAGCCTCCAAAAGCCTCTTGATGGCCTCCGTCGATTTGCAATATGCTAATCGGATCTAGACTGTTGATCGGCCAAATCCGACGATTCCAATGCATTGTAGTTTTAAGCTGCCGATACTTTGTTTTTCAATGTTTTCTCTATGTTTTAGCCTGCCGATAGTGTTTTCCGATGTTTCGAGGGGTTCTTCCTCATGCAATAGTTTAGATCTTTTAAAGGATTTTGAAGACTTAGAGAGTTATTGGATCCATTTTGGATCATCTACCTGGTCGAAAGCTCAAAAGAGGTTGAGTTTCCCTCTGGTCCAAAACCCCTTTCTTGCTTAAGCGTCTTGCAAAATTGCTGAAATTTTGAGGATCCAAGGCCTTGGAGATTAAAACAGATTAATTATAAAAAATAAAAATAAAAAACAATTTTTAAAATCAATTTTTTTGAGTCGTTTTTATCCCTAGCCGTGAGCTTTTTTGGATCATACTTTTTCTAGCACAAGAGCAAAAATATGCCTTTTCTAACCTCTGAAACAATGGATTTTTTTCATAAAAGTTTTTTGTGCCACTTTAAGAATTTAATTGATAAGTTTTTTTGGAGTTTAAAACATTTCTCTCTTGACCACAGCCCTAAAGGGCTAATCTTTTCTCCTCTGGTGTGAAATATGTTGCTAACCTATTATTTTGCAGAGGAAGTATTTTTACATATTTTCAAGCTTGTTTCTTGTAGGATATTCCATATCTTTTCTTGGCTTGAAACTAAAGTTTTTGTTGGAAACCTTTGAGCACTACTGAGGGGGGGTGGTGAATTAATAGTGTGAAATCTTTAACAATTTTACCAATTATTACTTCACTTACTAAATCATACATATAACAAGCAACATATTATATCATCACACAAATATAACAACATAAGTAGCTAAATGAAACAACCATGAGAGAAACAAAACATCAAACACAACCATAAAATCTGTCACAGAAGAGACACAAGATATTTGGTGGAAAACCCTTCACCGGGAAAAAAACCACCCTTGCTACTGCTACGCTGCTCTGAATCTTCTATTAATAAAAATATGTCTTTTACATAGATTTGTTTACTCCCATCAACATGGAGACTTGACCTCATATGAAATCATCTGACACCAGTCAGCCTGGAGACTCGATTCTACTAATCAGGTCGGAAGACTATGTTCTCCATGGATCTATGGACTAGCATATACTGAAATCCACCACGATCAAGTGATCCTCACCTAACTCTGATTAGACTATCCAACTACCATCAGATTGAGAAGTTATTCCTTTCGTTGAAACTTCACAATCACTTATCCACATCCATGAAATCACTGCCCCTCTACTCTATGTGGGCCTTCTTTCATCTATTTTCAAACTGGATCCCAAGACTTTCTGCTCAACTCGATTCAGCTTTGGAATATTACCGCTAGCACCAAGACATCATCATATAAATCAAAACAATACCACAACTATGTGCTCTCAACTCTAGCAAAATAATGGCCACATCAAATCTAAATACTACGTCAACCATCAAACCCTCACTGCAAAATAATTGTTGCATAATACAATAAAAAACATAAGACACTATGGCTATGTGCCAAATGCATCATCATCTCCTACAAAAACAACTATGAGAGTCACCAACAAAAACACTATCTAGCAGGACACAAAAGCTCTCCAAACAATCTCTACTCGAATAGCACAAAATTTGATCTATTTTGTAGCATGCTTCAGATCTTCTCATTATGCAACCATTAACACTCATACATTGAAGCATTTATGCTATCCAATAGGTCTGAAGCATAATCACTCTTTGCAGCCTTCTCTTATACACATAAACTCAACTCGATTCAACTCTAGAATATTACCACTAGCACCAAGACATCATCATATAAATCAAAACAATACCACAACTATGTGCTCTCAATTCTAGCAAAATAATGGCCACATAAAATCTAAATACTATGTCAACCATCAAACCCTCACTGCAAAATAATTGTTGCATAATACAATAAAAAACATAATACACTATGGCTATGTGCCAAATGCATCATCATCTCCTATAAAAACAACTATGAGAGTCACCAACAAAAACACTATCTAGCAGGACACTAAAGCTCTCCAAACAATCTCTACTCGAATAACATAAAATTTGATCTATTTTGTAGCATGCTTCAGATCTGCTCATTATGCAACCATTAACACTCATACATTGAAGCATTTATGCTCTCTAATAGGTCTGAAGCATAATCACTCTTTGCAGCCTTCTCTTATACACATAAACTCAACATCCAACTTCACACAATTCCCAAGTGATGAATATAAAACATGTAGGGAGAAATTGAGCTTGGGGCTAGGATCAAGGGTGCAAAAAATGGACCAAATAAATACACTAAGACCACTACTTATGCAATAAATGAGTTACATCATTGGAGGACCTCTTCAAAATATTTCTGACCATTTTAACATTTTTTGGAAGCCTCAAGGAATTTCCTTGCTAATTTTCTTCTGATTTGGGAGAGGCATGTGGAGAAATTCTTGTGAAAATCCTCGGGCACATGCATAACACTAGATGAACATGACTGGAACCTTCATTTGATACCATAGGCCTGTCTTTTAACAACTGGTGTCTTTAAATCGCTCCCAAAGTCTTGGCTCCATGCAACTAGGGAAAAGTATGAAGAAAAACATCAAGCCTTCAGCTCATAACCTCTGCCACCTATAGGATCACCTTCTCTAGAATATGTACATGCCTGAAAAAATCTGACATATCCTCTGACACATATTCAAGTGGATCAAACATATCTCTCTAGTGTCACTTCAAAATTGACCTAGAAGGCAAACAAACAAGGTTGGCAAGAGTGCCAACAAGTCCTCCACTCTCCAATAAACATCTAAACAAGTTACAACACCTTTGAAAGACCTTTGTGGCACCTCTACAACATCATCATCATCATCATAAGTCCATCACACCATAACAAGTCATCTCCATGAGCATAATCATGAAGACCTAGATTAAGACCTATTTTCCAACTCAGCTAGTGTGCCAATCATCATCTCCATCACATGTAGATCTACATCATCCACCTGTAGCAACATCATCAACCAAACCAATTCCATCATATGACCATTATGAGTGTGACATAATACTATTGACATCAATGCCAACACAATCATCTAATGTCAACACAATGAGTTGCAACCATGCTACAATGAAGACAACCAAACATCAACTAGGATACAAGGGTTGACATCAATGCCAACACGAACTAGCTGCCATCATGAACCAATGCCAACATGAGCTAGTTGGAGCCAAGCACACCATAATGCAAACAATTTTAAGGCATTTTCCTATCTAAGTCTGAGAGTAGAAGGAGACCATCTCCTTCTCCCCTTTTGTGGACTTCCTTCAGTTGGGTGGCTAAGGTTTCAAATTGATACTTTGGTGAAGGATTAAGATTTGTTTGAGGAAATTCTCTGTAACACCCTCCTCCAACATTTACCCAAGCTAACAAGTCCACGAGGGTAAACATGTGATGAAGAGTTACTATGATATGATTCAAATCCCCATGTACAGTTAAGGAAGTGGAATCTTCATGATAATACCAATTTTACCTTCCTCAAAAGCTGTAGAACCTTTAGGAGACAACCAACCCCTTTAGGTGCCCAACCCTTGAGAGAAATCTCCCTTTCACTACCCTAGAACCTTAGCCGCTCCCATGACAATGCATGCAAGTGACTGGGACCCTCCAGTCACTCCCACAACAAGGAATCCATGTGACTGTGGCCTTTTTTAGGAAGTTCTGTGCCAGCGACCCCAAATTATATGCCACTTTTTCAGGGACGGGATTCAGGCCACTACCTAGAACTTCATGAAACTTCCTGTTAGCGCTTGGAATTCACCTAGGCTGAGATAGACAAACTCTCAAGGCTACATCAAACCATTTCACCTCGTAGCTAGCCCTACGAGGTATGAGAAGGCTCTCTCGGGTCAAAACTCGATGGATTTTGTCAATAGGATGAGTTGACCAATTAGGATCAAAGATATTAGGCTAGTAAACTGATATGGGGGATTGGTTTAGAGTTTTTGGGTTTTTTGGTGGCAATTGGAGGGAGTGCAATTCAGGGTGCGGGGATTGAACTCAGTTTTTGCAGGTGATTCCTTGGGGCAAGATAGGAATCTATGCTGATGCCTTTAGTTGAAAGAGATGATCAAGGAAGAAAGAAGAAAAGCTAAAGAAGGCAAACAATGAATTTGAATCCTCTCTAGACAGTGGAAAACATAAAATTTAAACAAAATTGAAAGCTGAGCATGGCATGCATGAATTCAAACTTTATCACTTCTTTTGTTTAAATAGCAGCAAGAGATTAAGAAATGGAACACATAAACACACTTACAATAACAGTAGGGAACACACCATCAACATAATAATCCACAAGAATCCACAATGAAGTCTGCAAAACCCTGGCCTTCCTTTTCCTCAAATTGCAGAAAATACAAGTCAAAAATACAATAGCACTTCTCCTCTAGAGTCCAACC
>APFE031433849.1:91651-119824 GCA_000404065.3 Pinus taeda
TCATCCTCCAACTGTTTGTTTTGCTGCTCTAAATAGTTGATTATCCATTTTGCCATCAATAATTTCGTTTGCAGCGACTGAATCTCGGTACTTTTCTCTCGGATGATATCCTTGAGCTCTGTGCTAGGAGAACCGACATCAAGATCAATAACCGGATCACCTGAGAATCTCTCCTCAATCATGGGCTGCTTGCCCCTCTGTGCTGCCTGTGCTGGTGAAGAAAGCGAGGCCCCTTCCACCTGATGTGGAGATAACACTCGCCGAGCTGCTGCAAATAAGGCCCTTGGGCCTTTCTGATAGGTGACTAGAGGTGAGGAGCTGACATGTTATAGAGCGTTTTTCCTTGCACAATTTGATCATTAAAAACACATTCATGATGTTTCCCAACTAACCAGTAGCCATTCACAAGTTTTGAAAGGCCTACCTCAAGAAATTTGATGAAGTAAAGGAGGCTTGAGTAATTCTGAAATGAGCTGGGGAAAACTAGCTTGACATGTCACGCAGCATGCCCAACATGTCGCGCACCTCCCAACATGTCGCGCTTTTTCAGGAGGCTTTTGAAGGCCTTCCCAGTGTCAGAATCATGTGCAGGATAGCTAGTTGGAAAGGTATTTGAGTCTAATTTCCAAACCAACTATAATTTTTCAATTTGGAGTTGATTTGACGTGTCAAAAATCAAAGCTCCCAAGACTGGTCAAAAAGTGCCAAATGAGGCTGCCTCAAGGAAGAGTGTTGTTGTAGTCAACTTTTGAATGCCTTCCTCAACTCCAAATTTAGCTCATGATAGCTCATTGGAAAGATATTTGTGTCTAGTTATCATTTGATCCATCAAGAAAATCATTTGGCCAACCAAGCTAGGAGAAAACGTGATTTTTCCAAGGTCACTTTAGAGGTGTCTTTGATTCTCCTGAGGCAATGGTATTCTTGACATTTCTCTCAAACCATGAAACCTGTGAAAAACGTGAAAGAGGTTTTTCTTCTTTGGCATGTTGTGGACAAAAATGTCTCTCAGGTTTGAAAAATTCATCTTTGATTGCTCAGAAACATCATTTTAGTGAAACTTATCCCGATGTGTGGAACAAGGGTTTTGGTCGAAATGAAGCGAAATGAAGGGGATAAGGGGCTTCTAAATTCTTGAGGAAATTTTTGGGAGTAGGGAGGGATGTTAGGAAGCAGGGGAAAGTGGAATCTCAAATTTTGAGTGAGGGGAAGGGGTCTAAAAGGGCAAAAGCAGGCCCAACCTAGAAAATTGCCAGGTTGTAGCAAGAACTAGGGTTTGTGGAAAAATGAGGAATTTGGCGGATCTAAGGGATGGGAAGCATTTGGTAAGGTACTTTAAGGATAGGTGAAGGTGTATGAACATATGGATACAAGTTTTGCTGATGATTTGACCGTCCAAGAGAAATTGGCTTCAAAACCCTAGGAGAGGGAAATGAACTTGCCAAGGCATAACTGAAGCATGGACAAGATGTAAAATGACTCATTAGACACTGAGATGATAATGAAATCCCTATGAATGATGATAGACTCAGCTGAATAGTGACATAGATTGGCATTTGGGAAACTTTAGAAGGAGTTAAGGCAAACCGTAGACCTAATGCCTAGTGACCAAATTTTGCTTGAAAACTCTTTGAAATGACAAAATTTGACCTGGACACTTCAAAATCACTTTGTAAGAGCATATTTGATCACCCGAGGAAGGCTGGAAAGACTGACACTAACATTGGCTCCAATGGGGATGGTAGCTCCTTGGAGGTGCCAAGAACCTCAGACCTCTGGGAGAGCAGACCAGTGCTTTTTAATCATTGGGCAATGGAGTCATTATTTTGAATGGATAACACAAAACTTTTGACACATTTATTGAATGAAAACTTGACTAAAAAGTGACTGAAACTTGAATCAAACGACTCGATGGCAAACTGAAATAACTTGAAAACCTCACTCAACAGACCAAACACAAATGACTCATGACTTGACTTAAGACAAGACTTACAAAGCTTATGAAGGGCAACAGTCCATCAAGATTTGAAATCATGATGACAGCCACCTGTGTTTCTTACAAGACAATATACCATCAAACTATATCAAAATGCCAATGCAACCAATCAAGCAGATGCCTTCTTGATTGATTCTCCCAATCAGATCTCATGATCAACAATAGATACTGGTAACTGGGCATCCAAAAACATAGCTGACCATGATCTCCTTCATCACTGAACACTGCAATAATCACTTTCACTGCTGACTGCAAAAGGGCTGCCATTGGATCTTGAAAAACATGAAGTTGTGACCCTACCTCCTGCTGAAAGATCAAGGTGTCCTTTGTTTCAAATTCTGATCTACCTTCATCATGTGCTTCGGTAAAAGTATGCTCATGGGCTTCAAAAAACTCTGAACAAATGGATGGGCAAATTTCTTCTTGGAAAAACATTTCAACACATGAGACATATGAAGAATCTAAAAGGTAATCCTGTATGCTATGATCTTCTGTAGTTTGACAATATGGTAGGTCATCTTCAAATGATATGACAGCCGGATTATCATCTTTGTGAAGGAAAACATTATCTGTTTGCTGATCTACAAGACAATCATCTTCTTCAACAGAGGAAGAAGTTTTCCCAACACTTTCCTGACTATGTGTGCATTGCAAATCTGCTGTAGCTTGGGTTGTAGCATGACCTTTCAAGAGTTGATCTATCTCCTCTTCAGACAAAGGAGATAAGACTTTCTGTTTCCTTTTGCTCAAACAAGTCTCGTCTTCTTGAAATAACATTTCAAAACATGAAAAATCTGAATGACAATCCTGATCTTCTGAAACTTGGAAACATTGTTGATCATCTTCATATGACATGGCAATCAAACTATCCAAATTATGATTGAAAGAAGAGTTTTCACTTACTTGAACAAAGATCTCACCTTGCTGTTCATGAACATCTGAATCCAAAACTTTGCCTATGATCTCAACAACAGAGCTCTCTTTGATGGGTTGCATGCTGCTGTCTTCTGTGGGCAGATCTGAAACAAGCTCTTCTCAATTCATCAATTTCAGCCATATGATCTTCAACCTGCTGATCTTGATTCTGCTGCAAAATGTCCTGATCATATTGATGGGAATCCTCTAAGATTTCTATGTGCTGCTGAAACGGATTTTCATATAGAACCTCCATGATCTCATCATCCATAAAATTATCATCTTCATAATATTTCTCAAGGCTTTCAATAAAACTATAAGCATGCTTGCAGCAGTCATGAACCAAATTTAATGATGGATAAGAGGCATTGTATCTTTCAATAAACATAGCATGAAAATCCTTTAAACAATAAATACAAGCAGGCGGCAAACTTTCATACCATGATTGGGCTTTACCTTCCAAAGTGGCCAAGAATATCTTCATCAAGCAATCTTCAGGAAAATAAACCTTCAACTTGCGAATATGCATGTGAAATCTAACTAGATGTAAAGCAGCATCTTTCTTACCATCATCAGTGAATATAGGCAAATTTCTTGACCAATCGACCTTTGGAATTTTATTTGGAAAACCGGGGATGTGATCTCGGCTCAAGGGAGCATATCTTCTTGCAATCTGATCCATCTTCAAAGCTACTGATCTCTCTGCAGTGAAGTCACCATGAAGCACTGATCGCTGGATTCTTCAGTGAAAGGAGTCGCCAGTGAATGATTTCAGCCTTTCAAGTGTCTGATCGTTGTTCAACATCAACAATCAAATCTGAACTTGATACATGTGGGGGTAAAATGCAATCGAAGTGGTTGTATTCACAAGCTCACGGAGATCGACTGAAGCAGCATTTATCTACTAACGCTGATGTAAAACAAGAGCGTGTTCGAAGGCTACCTGGCGTATCTTCAGACTCCATCTAAGACTTATGAAATAACACGTCAATGAGCGAATTACAAATTTGTTCTCCCCAGTATGGTCGCCAATATGTTCTCATACCTCGTAGGGCTAGCTACGAGGTGAAATGGTTTGATGTAGCCTTGAGAGTTTGTCTATCTCAGCCTAGGTGAATTCCAAGCGCTAACACTTCCAAAAATGATAAATAACATAGAAATAATGGTATTAATGTAAACAATTGAAAGAGTACTTGACCTGACCCCTACTATCCATGACAAACATTTTGTCAAGCATATCACAAACATGTAATCTACATGTCACAACAATAGATCTGAGCATAGGGTTCTCATACTTCTCTGAGAATCATCAAAGAGGATTGATATATCTTCACAATAGATGCATTGTTATCTATTAGGTCGTTCATTCACTAACATTTCATATATTAACCAAAACATGATAAGAGCCATACATCATAGCTATCATAAAACATACTTATAGCTAGCAATTAACCAGGGATATATCAATGAGGAAACAAGCATTAAAGCCACATAATGTCAAGCACATTTAGTCATGAAAGTACTAAGGAAAATATCTCTTATCAACATATGTAAATACAAATAATTCGAGGACTTCCACGTACCACCTAACCATAGATTGAGATGAACCAAATCTCTCTTTTAGCCAATCACCCCCGTGCCATATTCCAAGCATGAATGCAAGATCTCATAAAACAAATCAAACAAAACCAAATCAGGGCTTCCAGAGGCCATCCACCCCAACCCTCAACCAACGATTTCACCTCATGGTTTACATCACTAACCATCACCAGATTGGTCTCTACCCAGGTTGTCCACAGTGCTAGACCGTTTGTTCCAACCATTCTTCCAGGACTAGTAACTCAACCCATAGTTGTTTCCAAGCTCTAGAGCATTTGTCTAACCAGGGCTTCTAGGACTAGTAACTCAACCCACCAAAGACTCAAGAGAATTTTTCCAACCAAGGCTTCCAAGACTATTAACTCAACCCAAGTTGTTATAGGGCTTCTAGATCATTTGTCCAACCAAGGCTCCAGGAACTACTAACTCAACCCATAGCCAAAGGAACATGAGCACCAACCGGAAAACACAAATAAAACCCACAACTCCATGGGTATCTAGGAAATGGAAAGGCTATGAAAAACCACTATCAATCCATGGAATCATGCATGTGAATGATAAATCATGACCAATAAACCACATGCATGTGTCATGCATGCCAAAACTAGCAAGGAAATCATACATGCAACTTGGTACGTGAAAGAAAAACCAACTGTAACTATTTATCCTGAAGTCCTCTTGCACTCTCATGCACTTATTTTTCCTTATTTCTCCAAACCCCAAGTACACCACACTCCTACAAGAGTGCTTCAAGAAACTATAAGTGTCCAAGAGTATGAGAGAGAGAGATAGTAGAAAATTAGAGCTCTAAAACTGAACTGATAAAAAACTAACACTGACAACAGCTACAAATTGATCCTCAAAATCCTTTTTATTAATGAGGCCTATATTTTGTTCAATTTTCCATTATTTTCCTTCATTTTCCTACTCACATTCAACCTATGACTTTTCACCTTCCTTTTCTCCTAATTTCCATTATTTTCATAATTAAAATGTCAAGTAGTGTCATTTCCTTTTCCATTAATTAATCATAGTGATCCCCATCACTTATGTTTTTTCCCAACATTAATCTTGGAATACATGTCCCATGACATTGGTTATTATTTTGCCTTTATTAACTCTATTACATGGATTTTGGATCGGGCTTGTTACAGAACCCTCCCTCTTGGGGTAACACCTTCCTCGGTATTCAATGACACCTACAACTAGCAAGACTGCTTAAAATAAAAACATACTTCCCATGGAGATTTATAACTTAGCTCGTTGCAATATTTACAATGATCATCCTGCTGAGAAGCAAACCAATATAAGAAACATAACACAATGACAACCATAATGACATGAAAACCATATTGCTTATTGGATCTTTATAACACAACTCATGGCGATATTTACATCCATATACATATATACATATACCAAAACATCACACCAAAAAATATGCCAAAAACATTTTCTCAACCAATGAATAGAGAAGGATATATAACTGGCATCTGATCTCCCATCTCCCATGTAGTTTCATCTGGCCTAAAGAGCTTCCGTTGCACTTTAACCTGCTGGATTGCTTGGTTTTGGAGCATGAGCATATTTCTTTGCAAAATGCAGAGAGGTTTCAGTTGGAATTCCCCTTCTGGTTCCACCTTTAATAGAGACCAGTCAATCACATGATCAACATCTTTAATGTACTTCTTAAGCAATGACACATGAAAAACATCACAGGCTTTCATTGTCATAAGCAATGCAAGTTGATAGGCTACTGGTCCAATCCTCTCAAGAATCTTGAAAGGTCCACAATATCGAGGTGCAATGTTAGCACATTATCCAATGCTCAAGGAGATCTTCTTAGGATTGATACACAAGTACACTTGTTCCCCAACTTTAAACTCCTTAAACATCATGTTCTGATCTGCATAAATTTTTTGTCTTTCTTGTGTTTCCTTGATATTCTTCTTGATTACCTGCATTTCTTGTTCCATATTTGCCAAAATGTCTATTCCAATTAACACCCTGTTCATTAGATCACTCCAACTGATGGGAGTATTACAAATTTTCCCATACAATGCCTCAAACCAACTCATCCTCAAAGATTGTTGATACTCATTATTGTAAGTGAAATCAACTAGTGGAAGATACACTTCCCACTTTTTCTACTGATGCATCACAAACATCCTCAACATGTCCTCCAATATCATGTTGACCCTCTCGTCTGTCCATCTCTTGGCGGATGATAAGCTATACTGAAGACCAACTCCAGACCCAAATCAACAAAGAACTCTTTCCAGGATCTAGAAGTGAACTTGGCATCCCTGTCTAACACGATCTTCTTCAAAACTCCATGCAACCTCACTACATCTCTGATGAAGACCAATGCAACATCATTAGATGAATAAGTAAACTTCACTAGAATGAAGTGTGCTACCTTTGTCAACCTGTCCACCAAAAACTTGATAGAATCATGCTTTCTAGATGTCCTCGGTAAACCTGTAATGAAGTCCATGGAAATGACCTCCCATTTCCACTATGGAATCGGAATTGGTTGTAGTAGACCATTAGAATGCTTATACTCTGCCTTTACCTGTTGACAATCCAAGCATCTCGCAACGAGCTCTGCCACTTTCTTCTTCAAGTTTGGCCAATAGTAGAACTTATTCACCATTGCTAGTACCTTTTGATATCTTGGATGACCTAAATAGGGTTTAACATGAAATTCCCTGAATATAAGCTTCTTGAACTCAGTGTTGTCTGGTACATATATATGTTGTCCCTAAATTTGACCAAGCCATCTATTGTGAGATGACAGCCCACAGCCTGATCACATGTACCCTACTATAACTTGGGCATAAATTCCATATACCTGTCATCCTGTTATCCTGCGTACAAGATCCAATCTTGTAGATATCTCTTGTAGGAGCTCATAGCTGTTATATGAATTACCTGTATCCTCTTGCTAAGAGCATTTGCAACCCTGTTCTCTTTACCTTTAATGTACCTGATCTCAAAGTAAAACTCATTGATCGTGGCCAACCATCTAGCTTTCCCAAAATTCAGATTCGATTGGATACCTCAATCCACTGTGATCACTCATCAAGATGAACTACCTGCCAAGAAGATACTGTCTCCACATCTTTAAAGCATGAATGATTGCTTCAAACTCAAGATCATGTGTTGGATAATTCTTCTCGTTCTCATTAAGTTTCCTTGATTCATAGCATACTAATTTTCCTTCCTACATAAGGACTCCAACAATCTCTCTCTTGTAAGAATCTGTACATACCACAAACTATTTATCTGGATCTGCAATCCTTAGAATTGGAGCATTTTTCAACAAGTGCTTTAACTACTCAAAATTGGTTGTACATTCCTCTATCCATTCAAATTTCTTAGCTTTCCTTTTCAACCATGTAATAGGATAAGAAATCTGTGAGAATCTCGTGATGAACCTCCTGTAATAACCTTCTAACCCCATGAATGATCTTACCTCATCCACATTTCTAGGAGCTGCCCATTCCAATGATAGCTCTTACCTTTTTTGGATCCACTGCTATGCCTTCCTTGGAAACCACATGTCACAAGTAATGTATCTATTTCTGAAAGAAACTACATTTACTAAGCTTGGCATACAACTGATGCTCTCTCAGAAATATCAATATTGCTGCCAAATGTTTGGCATGTTCTTCCTCATTCTTAGAATATACCAATATATCATCAATGAATACAATAACAAACTTGCCTAGATAAGGACACAATACAATATTCATCATAACATAAAAGTAGTTGGAGTATTAGTCAAACCAAATGGAACCACAACAAACTCATAATTACCATACTTGGTCTGGAAAGTAGTCTTGTAGATGTCCTCTTCTTTGATGCGTACTTGATGATATCTTGATCTCAAATCAATCTTCGAGAACACTATTTCTCCCTTCAACTTGTCAGACAAATCATAAATCCTCGACAACAGATACATGTTCTTGATGGTCACTTTGTTAAACTACTTGTAACAAAGGGCCAAGGTCCACGTGTCTGTGTTTGATATAGACATATGGTCTACGTGTTTGTGTTAAACACAAACATGCAGATAGTGTGTGGTCCAAAGACCAAACTGTAGTGACCCTCGATTGATATCGTCACGACTTATCGGGACTCAGACGCACAGACCATGCATCTAAGGGCTATTTTTATGTGGAATCGCTACGCAAACCTCAGAGGTTCGCGTGGTGATCGCGCGACTCCACATGAATGGCCCCCATGACCCTAAATTCACACGTTAAAAAGGTCATACAAGGGACCCTATACGACCTATCTACCGTACAACTACCAAAAAAACAAAGGCTAAGGTACAAGCTCCTACATGTCTCTCCCCGCATGTGCCCCTGATACTCTACCTCACCAGAATGACAAGAAATGCTCCTGGAACTAGATCTGGCCTCTCAGGCTTGATAATGCAAATGAAATGATATTTGGCCCAGTCAACCCTATGTAACGCCCTCTTTTCCATTTTCTGGAGCCCATTACAGAATCTCGGGACCTCCATTGTGAAAACTGGGAGAGACACAAAATTGTCTTGACTTTATTTTATTGGCAAACCAAACATTTGGCCACAAACTTCTAAAAATCAGATTTAAGACCATCACAAACAAATCCTTCTTGACCTTATGGTAAGATTTTAAATATTTGAGTGCCCTCCTATAGGAGAGGTGTGCAACTCCAAAAGAACTTTTTCTTTGAGTTTGGAATTCTTACATAGATATAAGTGATTTTTGTACCATAGTGAATCATTTTTCTAGATAAAAGTAACAAATACATCGGGATCTGCTACAAATTTTGAATTAGTATCCACACCTCTTCACCATTCTTCCATTCATCGCTTACTTCATTTATCCAATCCAGTTGGATAATAGAAATGGCACAAAGCAATTCCCCCACATCCTCGTCCTTTCTTGAGAGTGCATTTGCAACAACATTTTGCTTCCCTTTCTTGTAGATGATTTCAAATTCATAACCCTACATCTTTGTGACCCATTTATGTTTCTCTTTTGAAGATAATATTTGTTCCAAGAAGTATTTAAGACTGTCATGATCTATTTTTACCTTGAAGTGTCTTCCAATTAAGTAAGGGCATCATTGCTCCAGGGCATGTAGAATTGCCAACATTTCCTTCTCATAAATGGGTTTATGTAAATTATTTTCCTTGATTGGACGACTTTCAAAGGAAATGGTTCTTCCTTATTTCTTTAAAAAAACACTAATTCCATTTCCCGAGGCATTACATTCTGCAATGAAGGTTTTTGTGAAGTTTGGTGTAGCTAAGGCTGGAGCTTGGCACATTGTGTCTTTAAGATGTTTAAAGGCCTTAGTTGCTTCTAGAGTCCAAGAAAATGCATTTTTCTTCAATAATGTCGTTAGAGACATTGATATTTTCCCATAATTCTTAAAAAACTTGTGATAATACCCTTTCAACCCAAGAAATCCTCGAATATGACTCAAGGTTGTGGGGATTTTCCATTCTTTTATGGCTTTAATTTTGTTAGGGTCTACATTAACACCCTCATGAGATACAATATGACCCAAATATTCCACCTTTTATATACCCCAAAGAAACATTTGGAGGTTTTTCATACAATTGTTTCTCCTCCAATAGTTTGAGCACCCTGTCAATACGTTGAACATGATTCTTCCAAGACATGTTGTAGATTAGTATTTCATCAAAAAATACTAACACAAATTTTGTAAGGAAGGGTTTGAAAATGGAATTCATTAAACCTTGAAATGTGGAAGGTGCATTAATAAGGCCAAAAGTCATGACCAAAAATTCATAATGACCTTCATGAGTTATGAATGTTGTTTTTATAATGTTTTCTGTCTTCATTCTTATTTGATGATATCATGAACGAATATCCAACTTAGTGAAGTAAATTGCTCCATGTAATTAATCCAACAATTCATCAATTACAGGAATGGAAAATTTATCTTTAATAATGAGCTTGTTGAGCTCCCTATAATATGGAAACATATGCTATGATACATCCTTCTTATGTACCAATACTAGTAGAACAAAGAAATAACTTTGGCTAGGTTGAATTATACCATCCTCTAACATTTCTACTACTATACATTAAATTTCACTTTGTTGGGCATAAGGATATAAGATCTGATGTTTGGAGGATCACTTCTTGGAATCAAGTGAATAGCATGAGCATGATAATGAATAGGTGGAAGACCCTTGGGAGTCTAAAATACCTTGGAATGATTTTCAATGACTCTTTAGACATCTAGCGAAATGGGAGACTTAGACGTTTGAACATCTAGTCAACATAATTTTGTAATTACACCTTGTTGTTGCTTATTAAAAATATTTGTCATTCCATTAGAGCTAATTATCTTAACAGGTTCCCCAATGATACCCCTTAATTCAATTTCCTTTCATTCATAGAAAAAATTCAAGAGAAGTTCTTGAAAAATAAAATTTATCATCCCCAAAGATTGTAACCATTGGACTCCTATTACAACATCAGCACCACTCATTGGAATGGAAATAATTGGAGTATTCAATACATATTCCCCCGTGTTTAGATTGATATTATAGCACTTCCCTGAACAATTTATTATTCCTCCACTGCAGCCATCACTTGAGACTCTGGTACTAGGTATAGAAAGCAATTCAAAACCTTGGCTATCTTACAACGAATAAAATTATGGGCACTATCTAAATCAATCAGTACTATTACCTTTTTCTTCTTGATATATCCTTCTATATTGAGAGTTTGAGGAGTGGTAATTCCTTCCATGCACTACAAGATATGGTCAGATTAATTTCTTCTTTATCATCCCCTGGGGTCGTGTTGATGGTTTTGGACCCGCCAACATGTCAGGGATCTCCCCCGTAAGAATTCCCAGTTAGACCTCATACCATTTGTTGTAGGAGTCCCAACAGTGGGTCGTACAGTATTGCCTTGACCGCGTTCTGCACAGAGGAAAGTTAGATGTCCCTGTTGGTAGAAAGGGTGTGACAGTTGCGGCGATTCAAAGAAGGTGGATGAATGGTTCTAACACACGGAAAGTGGGGTGAGTGCACTCCTTGGAAACCTATGATAGCACGTGGCTTGGAAGGGAACACACGAGTGAAGATGCATCACAAACTAGAAAACAAGTTAGCGAGCAATCCAAAGTGATGGTTAAATCAACAACACATTTTAGTAAGATTCATACATACTTATACAAAATAGTCCATACATGCATACGTAAGTAAACATATACATATATCATTTACAGTAAACAAGATAGATGGAATACAATACAACATATGCATGAAACATGTTGGCTCTATTATATTAAGAAGTGTAAGTTCCAATCATACAATACATCCATGTCCAACCACTAGCTCCGATAATGGAACGTTACAGTCACAACCATTTGATCCTCCAAAGAGATATACTAGCTCTACGTAGTGGAGAAGCCAAGGCTCGTTACAATACTGTCCAAGCTTTCTCTAAGATATTCCTATTGGAAGCTTTGCTGACCAAAAGACTATACAATGAGTTATGAGGGACTATTTATAGCAAAGGGCGGGGTGACCCTTGACATCCCCCTCTGTGATCGTTCATCTACCCTCCTGACTCTTCAACTACTCTATGACTATTACATTCAACTATCGACACTTGAACTTCCACTTGACAAGACGTTACATATAATCTACACATGTATCCATATGAGAAAAAATGGCTTGAGCAAGCCATGCTAGATATCACTGATACTTGGACCATTGTGGTGAGACCAACTCTTTGACATCCTTGTGATGGTTGATGGTGGCGAACTGATGCCAAGCTTGGTCGTCTATGATGGTGTCCGTACGCTCAATGGTGACATCCTGCTGAAAGCAAGCTCCTGCCTTCGTTGCATCCGGGTACACTACTATGGCTCCTCTGTCCAACTCGTCTAATAATATGCACATCATTGTCTTAAGTGTAGCTGGAATAGCAACATACTAAGGCATAGTGTCTGTGCTGATCTCCAAGTGTGTGTTGGTGTCCATGCACATTAACTTGTCGGTATACATATTCAGCTCCAGTTAGACTTACTTTTTGTTTTCGCCTTGGTGAGTGTGCCAAATTTGTGGAATCGCATTCGTGTGCATAATGACATGCATGTTGTTGAATTCCCTTGCATGCGATCAACAAAAATACTCACCTTGTCTACTCCGTGCCAGCCGTTGGGATGGATATATAACTTGTGTAGGCGCAGTTTGATCAATATGTGCATGTTGTGCCCCCTGTTGTACATGTTCCTGGTGCAACTCATTCTCTCACCTATGCAGCTCTTGTTCTTCCTTGAGTTTCTACTTTAGCACATGAAACTCCTTCTTTGTTTCTCTCTCTTCCATCATGCAATCTTCGTCTTGTTGCGCTGTCACCTCATAGCCTCAATATCCAAAGCTTCTTTCGTCATGAGTGGATCTACTTTGAACTTGTAGCTTTGCTTCGCCTTTATGCTGTCAACAACCTTCCTCTTGCACTCGCCGCATGCGGGTGTGCTGCCTTCTGTTGATGTTGATGGTGTTGCTCGTTGTGATGTTGCTGCCATCTTATCTTGATGTCCTTTTCTACGAACAACTTGATGTCTTCATAGGTAGACAAGCTCATAGACACTTGCTTAGCTACATATCCAAGTGCGCTCTGAACGGTGTCTTTGACTCCGCTCTCTTGAAATCCATTGTACCTGTGCCGCTGAGAGACAAACAAACACCTGTGATGCCTGGAGACATATCAAAACTCATGACAAGCAATCTGTCAATCGAAAACCAAAATGAACTTGAGGACTAACTTGCAACATACCTGTGTGATTGATCATGAAGGTTGCACAATTTCTGCGGGGAGGTTGGGAGACTGACTGCCAAAACTATGCAAGGCACAGTCCGGGATGTCAGGAGGCTGACTGAATACTAGAACTGTGCAATGCACAGTCCATCCTGGCCTGTTGAGGACTGAAACTGCACAATGCGTAATTTCAATCAGCAGTGACATGCAACTAGCAAATTACATTGCGCAGTAATAAAACACTATTTATAACAAACATATATTTGATATTGATAGGAATCTATTGGCTCATTGATATTTGTTGTCATTTCTTGAAACGGTCAAAGAATACCGCACAAGCCTCAAACCGTTACACCCAGTTTGGAACGAGTTGGTTGAGGATACCTTCTTGACCTGAATTCTCAAATGTATTATGATCATTGTAACTTAATAGATCAATCCTGAGAATCTTCAGATTCTCAGGATTGTTCATTATTAAAAATAGATTCTTCGATCTTTATCCTCTGTTGCTACGATATAAAAACTAGTGTTGAACCTCGAAAGGGGTTGTTCGAATTGTAATATTATTTTTGATACAAACTCTGACTTGTGATTATTTTTTATCCAAACTCTGACTATTTATTATTCAGACTTAGTCTACTCTACTGATTTTCCTCTAAGGTAGTTTGATTCCAGATTTGGGCCCGATCCTAGGATAATGTTGTGTTCTTTTGTACCACTAAAATTAGCATTTGATTTCTATGTTCCATCTATTTCCATCTGTGTACTGGTTTTAATTTGTCATTGTTTATTCGTTAAATTGAATGCTTTGTCTTGAATCAAGTTTATTGGAATTGTTATAAGGATGGATTTGTTGTGGTTAATTCATTAAGAAGTATTCTTTTCTTTCATTTCATGTAGAATTATCATAGATTGCTATTTCATTTGATCAATCGTTGTTAGTTAGTATGATTGTGTAGTGTTATATTTTCACTCTATAGTAGTTGTTCCCTAAAAAACAACTTGTTGTTCAATATGTTTTCTTTTGTAGTCTCCTTCAGATATTTGTAGAAGTTAATAATTTGAATAGTTTTTTATAGTTGGGGATTGCATTTTGAATTGATTCCTTTAATATTGTAGTCTTACTTTTCCATAGGACCATAGCAACTAGTCATAATTGCATTCCTCTTGCACATACAGTGTTGATAACCTTAAAATAACAAAACGAAACCTCAGGTTGATAGATTAATGTGTAGTAGATTAATTGGTTCTTTTTAGGAAAAAATAATTGGCCCGACAATTAGTCTACAACTGATGTTACATTGCCTTGGAATCTCCACCACAACTGTACAATTCAAATTCCTTGCATGCATGAGTTATTTTTGGTTGATTGATCATCTAACTAGATGATCTCTAAGTTATATTGTTGTCCCACTGCACAATTGACCTCCAGCTAGTTCTATTAACTGTTAGAACTAGTTTAACTGAGTACAACTAGAAATAAATGAACTAGATTGCTACAAATTAGCAATGAACACATGCAAACTAAACTCCAAGACCACTAACTCAAATTTACTAAGCTAACTAAGTGACAAGAGCCATCTAACCGTAGTTAACTGCATCCAAGTTGTCTGTTGATGTGGAAATTTTGAATTTACCTAATTTGACCAAGGCTAAGTCAAATTGAGACTTTCTTGCTACACTTCTCAACACTCCCTGTTAGAAAGAAAGGGATTTTCAACCACCCCTATCCTGCCCCTCTGGAATTCAAACTTCCCTCTTGACAAAGCCTTTGTCAAGATGTGAGCATCTTTTTACTCTATCATAAAGTATTGTAGCAACATTATCCTCCTCGACACACAGTCCTGTAAATGATAATACTAAATATCTATATGCTTGGATCGATCATGAAATACCAAATTCTTAGAGAGATTAATGCAATGCTTATTATCACAATTGGATCCATCTCCTGACCAAACAATCCCACAAGTATCTTTCTCATCCATATCACCTCACATGTTGCTTGACTTGTAGCCATGTATTCAGCTTCTGCTGAGCTTAGCGCCACACACCATTGCTTCTTGTTGTACTAATAAATTGTTGTCGAACCAACACTAAAAATTCCACCTGATGTACTATTTTGATCGGATGGACTCCTTGCCCAATATGCATTTGTTAAGCCATACAACTTCACTCCCTCTATGTCTGTACCATAATCCATACTGGGTAGTTCCTATGAGGTACCGTAAAACATGCTTAGTTGCCTTCCAATACAATTTGGTCAGCCTAACCATAGCTTGGCTTAGTTGTTTAACTGCATAGCACATATATGGTCGTGTTTTCACAATATACATCAATGAACCCACTAGTTGTCAGTAAATGGTAACATCAACCTCTTAAGCTGAAGTGGCATTCTCCTTCCTCCAATTGTTCGCTAGAGGTGTCTCCATGGCCTTACAACTCTCCATGCAAAATCTATGTAGTATCTCAATGACATACTTTCCTTGAGACACAAACAATTCCCCATCACCTTTCCATACTTCCAGCTCGAGGAAGTAGTGAATGAGACCCATGTCTTTCATCTCAAATTCCCTTGCAAGGTCCTCCTTACAAGATTTGATCAGCTGCTCATCACATTTCAATATTAAATCATCAACATATAAAACAATGATAAGTAATTTACCTTCTAGCAAAATATGATAGAGGTTTGCATCCGCTTCACTTTTGGTGAAGCCCAATCCAGTGAGATAACTATCAATCTGAGTGTACCAAGCTCGGGGTGCATGTTTAAGATCGTACAAGCTCTCCTGAGTCTGCACACATGAGACTCCTGATCAAATGTCTCAAAACCTTCTAGTTTTTCTATGTAAACTTCCTCCTCAATAAGACCATTAAGAAATGTTGTTTTTACATCCAATTGGTGGATCTTCCACCCCATCTTCATAACCAGTGCAAGAATTGATCTAATGGATGAATACCTTGATACAAGAGCAAAGGTTTCCTCATAGTCAATTCCCTCAACTTGAAAGAATCCTTTGGCCATAAATCTGGCCTTATACTTCTCTATTATCTGCCGGCCTTGGGACCACTTCCCAAACACTATTCTTCATGATGGATTCATATTCTTCCACCATTGCATCAACCCAAACTGGTTTCTCAACTGCTTCCTCAAAAGAAGATGGTTCGGTCTCTACAAGCTCAATCATTAGATCCATGTAGCCATTGTACCTTTCAGGTGACCTCCTTTTCTTGTGAAAATATGAAGGATCTCCCACGTTCTCCCTCTCATCTTGCACTAATATATCAACTTCCCTAGTCCTTTCTCTACCTTCTATGGATAATTTTGCTTGAGTAGACGTCTCCACTATGCCTCCTCTCTGCTCCTCCATATGTGGCTACTCCACAACTTCTTGAGGCTCCTCCTTTGGAGCTAAAATCTCCTCTTCTAGTGAGATTTTCAACTCCCTCTCAAGAGAGCATCTCACTGCTTTCTCTTCATCAAACTTTACATCCCTTCGCACAATTGTCATTATGAGGGAAGGTAAGTACACCTAGTAGTTGTGTGGAGTTTCAGCGTAACCAACAAAAACTCCCAACTCTGCAGTCAACTCAAGTTTCTTCCTCGAATCTATAGAGACATGGCAGTAAACAGAGGCTCCAAAAAATATGAAATGAGACACATCTGAATTTCTCCCCGAGAAAGCCTCCTCCAGTGTAATCATACCAATAATCTGATGGGGACTCCAGTTCTGTAATTATATTGTTGTGTTACATTCATCTACCCACAAATGAAGTGGCAGACCTTGGTCATGTAGCATAGCTCTCGTAGTTCCCACAATGATCTAGTTCTTCCTCTCAGCTACCCCATTCTACTGTGGGTTGTGGGGAGCTGTCAGTTCTCTTTGAATTCCTTCTTTGGAACAAAATTACTTGAAGTCATTCGAAACATACTAACCTCCATTGTTGCTCCTCAGAGCCTTCACCTTCTTGTCAATCTTTTTTTCAACTAGTGCCTTGAATTCTACAAATTTTGATAGTGTCTCATCTTTCTTCTGCATGAAGAAGATCCAACACTTTCTTGAGAAATCGTTAATAAAAATAACATAATACTTATGTCTGGTAGTGGAGGATGTTGAGAAGGATCCACAAACATCAGAGTGGACTCCCTCCAAGACTGCATTTGCTTTGTTGTCTCAATCATGGAATGTGGATTTTACATACTTCCCCAAGGTACAAAATATTGATCAAGAGATCCTTTAGGGAGGCTAGTGGTTATTTGCTGCATAATTTTAAGGGCGCCATGGTGCAAATGACCAAGTTTTTTGTGCCAGAGTATACCATTGTCTCGGCTCTACACTTTCTCTACCTTACTGCTTAAAGTAGCACAATATTCCATGTTAAGTTTATATAGGTTCTTCACATGAATCTTGATCAGCTTCTCCTTCCCAGTAGTTATGTGTCTCAAAAAGGATTTACCTTTACTGAAAATAACATCATAGCCACAATCTTCCAAAACTGCTATAGAGATGAGGTTCTTCTTCAGGCTTGGTACAAACATGACATCTTTGAGGTGAAGAGGGGACCCTGACTCCCTCGTAAAGGTTATTGTACCAATATTGGTAGCACAGTACCTTCTGTCGTCCCTAAGCTTAATATGCATATGGAAATCTTTCTCCTCCATGTCACTGAAAAACCCTCTACATCTTGCCATGTGGAATGAGGCACCTGAGTCAAAGTACCATACACTCCCCATCACAGTGTTAGCCATGCATGCATTCAGGGTTAAGTCTAGCTCGAACTGTGAAGCCAACGCTTCATGTGCGACTCCTCTTGAGTTATTCTTGATAGAATTTTAGTGTGGACACTTTGTAGCATAATGCCCAAATTCATGACAACTGAAGCATTTTATTTTGGACAAGTATTTATTGTTTCCCCCTTGGTTGGATTCTGGTTTGGTTTGAGTTTTCTTCCCTTTGCCTTTCTTTCCCTTCCCAACCAATGCAAAATTTTCTTCATCCTCTCCCTTAGATGAACTTCCATCTATGATGTTTCACCTGATTTCTTCTTGTACCAAATTGGACCATAAGTATTCCCAATTTGGTAATTTCTCCCTCTCGTTCACCAAGTCCTTGTATCCATGCCAACTTTTGGGAAGGACTAGAAGAGTTAGGCTCACTAGGTCATCTTCTGCAACATTCACACCAACCCCTCCAAGCTCATCCCCAACTTGTGTAAATCTGGTGAGATACTGTGGAATAGTATCATTCTTCTACATCTTAATGTTTCGAAGTTTGTCTTTTAGGGCCAACATTCTATGGTCACTGTTATTCTCGAATAGCTCAATCAGTGCCTTCCACATTGCCAAAGTAGTTTCTTTCCCATGGATATTTGAGACAATGTGGTCTCTCACTCCCTCAAGATTATTCTCCTTGCCTTGGCTACATCTTTCTTCCATTGGGCTAGGTAGTGGGAAATCAACTGATCCTGGTTTTGGAATGTGTGCCTTGACATATTCCAACAATCCAATGTCATCAAGAACTACCTCCATGTGATCCTTCCAGGAAATGAAATTTGAGTTTCCTTCCAAGGCATACTCTAATCTCAATCCATTGAAGGTCATTCTCCCAACTCTGAAATAAATCCTGATACACTAAAGTTGCAAATCCAAACCTCATGAGGAACAACTTAGACATTCTTGTTCTAATGTGAACACTACTCTGATACCATGTAAAAATATGGTGATAGAATTGCAACTGCTCAATAAATTTAATCTAAATCAAGAGACAATTCTACTCTACTGCTCTGTGGAAATTAATTCACAATTTAGAACACCATTCGCAAACATGCATCAATCACATACACAAGTACACAGCTTGAGTGGGCCTAATGGTTAAGAGCATGTGTTTCCTCCTAAGAGGTCACAGGTTCAAAGCCGGAGGGGGTAGAGTATATATGTCTTCATAGACTTAGTAGTCAAATCGCTACGCGGAGGTGGGTCACTTGTCCCACAAACAAGGGGGTCTCATACACCAATTTGGTGTCTGGCTTGGCTGTGACCTTAAAAATGGATATTATTATTATTATTATCTAGGGGAAACCAACTGGTAGAAACCCTTAATCTTGTTTTCATTAATCAAATGAATAGATAATGTATTACAATTACTTGCTCGCTCTTAGCTCAACCTGCAAGTGAATAACTATTCTCTCTGCTCAATGAAAATATTTGACCGGGACTTAATCAATTTCTTCCCCTACCTGAGCTCCTATTTCCTTGCACAAATCTTGAGGAAATTGGGCCCTATTATTTCAGAATTTCCTCCCAATTGATTGCACAATTCCCAAGGATTTATAATTGATTACATGCAACACCTGTACACTCAAGACTAGTCTACAACTGATGTTACACTACCTTAGAATCTCCACCACAAATGAGAAATTCGAATTCCTTGCATGCATGAGTTATTTTTGGTTGATTGATCATTTAACTGGATGATATCTGAGTTAGACTGTTGTTCCACTACATAAATGACCTCCAACTAGTTCTATTAACTGTTAGAAATAGTTTAATTGAGTACAACTAGAAATAACTAAACTAGATTTCTACAAATTAGCAATCAATACATGCAAATTTAACTCCAACCTCACAAACTTGAATTTACTGAGCTCACTGAGTGACAGGAGCCATGTTACCCTAGTTAACTACCTCCAAGTTGTCTGTTGATGTGGAAATTTTGAATTTACTTAATTTGACCAAGGCTAAGTCAAATTGAGCCTTTCTTGCTACACTTCTCAACCCAAGGTATGAAGAAGTGGAAGCATTATCTGATGTGAAAGGAGACAATAATCCACATACATCACTAACCACTTTAGTACGGCAAGCCCAAAGTAAGCTACAACAGACCGGGCATTACAAGAGGGTGGGGTTTATACAATAGTTTCATTTAGTGATCAAGTACAAGAAGGGTAGCACGAAGAAATTGGCTGACATGCTTTCAATGTTGAAATTTGGTAGCATTAGGAGGTACTTTCACATGCCCTTGGTGCCAGGCTTGTGAGAGAGGAACACCCACAAAGTGACTATGTGGTATTTGCACCCGAGTTTGGGGTTTTGGACCCAAAGGAGTGGGCTTGGAACCCAAAAAAGAGAATTTAATATTATAATTTAATGTAAAGGTTGAGTTGTAGGTTTCTTGAAGGACATAAGGGCTTACTAAGGTGATGTAAGGACAAGTATAATTAAACAAGCCAATGGAGAGGCTTAAGACAAGAAGCACAATGATTAGTCTTCTTGTGGAGGAGCCAAAAGTGATGTAACTACAGACCTAAGGAAGGAAGGAAACCTCAGGAGAAAAGGACAACTAAGAAGCTAAGTTTTATGTGCTTTGGTAAGCCAAAAGAGACTGCAACCAAGCAGGGGAAGAGGCTCAGTTTTGTGGTTGAGTTAAGAGCCAATGGAGGTCATAACTAATATAAGGCCATAGGTTTGTAGGCTGCATGGCCACAAGAAGGGGCCTTAAGCCTAGGGAGGAAGCCACAGACCCAAAAAGACAGGCCACAAGGCTGATAGGGCAAAGGGAGTCCTAGTTAGGCAGATCAAGGCTTGTTGTCGAAGATTCCATAGTAAAAAAAGATGGTGAATGTGATAAAGGACTGAATAAAGGCTACAATAAAGCGATATCAACCTACCAAGTAAGCAAATTAGTGTTTAAGTGAATTTAATAAGGGTTTTTATGTCCTAGTTGTCACAACTATGTGATTTGGATGTTGTACGTGTATTTATTTGGGTAGGTAGGGCACAGAGGTCAAACTTTCCTCAACCCTAGGATTTGGTCAAAGGATTAGATTTGTATTTGGCATTTGGATAGGAATATAAGGGGTCATTATCCCTGGTATAAGATCCTTGTGATTTTCTTATTAATGGAGTGATAAGAAACGAGTTTGGGAATTAAACTCGTGTGTACTATCATTGATCTGATTGATGTTAGATTTCTATTATACAAGTTGTTTTAAAGATATGCATTGCTAATCTGTTTATGTTTCTAGTTAATACATAGACTAGACCTAGGGTGTATGGATTTCTAACATTCAAGGCCATCCACATCAAATATCATATCTTTGGGAACTCTTATTCACATGGAGCCATTCACCCATGATGAATATAAAGAGGCATATTCATAGGATGAGAACTTAAAGGAGGTGTTTCATTAGTTGAAGAGTTAAGATTCATGTGCATGATGGAGACAACATTGTTGACTACCATCTCCATGATGGGTCACTCTACAGGTTGGATAAGTTATGTGTTCCTAAAGGTGATCGATTGCAGTTGATTAGAGCGGATCACACCTCCAAGGTTGCAGGGCACTTTGGTATAGGGAAGAGAGTGGCCAACTTGCATAGGTATGTGTATTGGTCTTAGATACAAGAACATGTAGCTAGTTTCATAAGAGGATGCATGCTTTGTTGTACAAACAAGTCTAGTAACAAGACACAAGGTTTATATCATACCTTGCATGTGCCCACTTTTCCTTAGGAAATCATTTCCATGGACTTTGTGAGAGGTTTACCAATAGATAGAAAGGGACATGAATTCTTGTTTGTAATAGTTGATAGGTTCAACAAGATGTGTGTTTTGATGCCTTATAAAAAGTCCATCAGTGGGAAAGAAGAAACACACTTGTTCTTTAGACATGTTTGGGTGCACTTTGGGATACCAATGAGCATTGTTCCAGATAACAACATAATATTTTCCACTACATTTTGGAATATATTGAGGGAGAATATGGATAATAAGTTGAAGAGGTCTACACCATTCCATCCATAGATAGATGGGTAGATAGAAGTAGTTAATGGGATATTGGTGCAACTTTTGAGGGGTTACGATCAGAAGCATCCGAAGACCTGAGATGAAAATCTAGTATACCGACAACACTCTTATAGCATAATGGTCCACACTTCTACTGGTAAGTCCCCATTTGAAAATTGTTTTGGATATTTGACACCTTCACCTTTGGATAATGCATATAGGCAAAAAGAAGGAGTAAGGGAGGATCTTTAAGGGCTGAAAAATGTGTTGAGAACATTAGGTAGATCCATATACATATACAAGAGACAATGCAGAAGTCACATGAAAAATATAAGGTGAGGCATGATCAACACATAACATAGAAGTCATTCAAGGTGGGAGACAAAGTGTGGTTACATCTGAACAAGGAGAGGCTATAAGGTCTTAAAGAAAATCAAGGCTTTGCAATATGATCCCTTTGAGATACTCGAAAAGGTGGGAGATAATTCCTATAAAATCAGTTTACCCCCACACATGCACATTTACTCAGTCGTGAATGTAGAGAATTTGAAACTCTATGAGCCTTACATGTTAGATCATTAATAGGAACAAGTCTTACCTTATGTATAGAATTTGGCACTAAATGCTCAAGTAGAGTTGATAGAAGATAAAAAAATTCAAAAGAGGTCCAAAACTACAAGACATGGGTAGCATGACCTCTGGCATATTGGGTTGAAATGACAACTTCCAGGAAAGGCTAAATGGTACACCCAAAAGAAGGAGAACAAATTTTCTCACCTCATTCAGTGGAAGCTTACAAGGACCAAAAGCCTCTTGAAATAGGGAGGTGTAATCCAGAATGGATAATTATATTTTTTTTCATCCATTCAATTCTCTCAAATTGGAAAAAGAGGAGTAATCAACTCATAGGACCATTTTCACTAGCGGAACCTAGTTTGGAAAATTGGGGTCGGAAACCTTCCGGGAGCATTTTGAGGCATCAAATGACGTTTTTTAGGGGTAAAATTTTTCCTCTCTGGTGCCACAATTTTTTTCCTATTCTACAAAAAATTACCTTTCTATTGGTTCAAGAAACATCTTAATTAGAGTCTGTATGCAAAAGTTACGCGACTCAAAAGTTGATCTTCCTTTTTTTACCACCATAATTCGAGAGGATGCCACATCAGCTCCCATTATTCAAGGAAAAGGGGCTATCCATGTGATTATACTGAAGAAGACTCTAGAAGGTTCCATCTTGTAACTATGGTTAAGAGTTGAAGGAGTCAAATCTAACCACTAGTAGGCTATCAGGTTATGTTATAACTAGACCAGTAGGAGGAAAAGGGGTTCCATTCTTTTTGAGTGCATTTGTTCCATAGATGAGTAGAACAATTGAAAGCGATAGGGAAGGACCACACAGAGCGGATTTGTGCACTATATTATCCCACGGTCCATGGGCCATACTTCTTTGTACTTGAATCAATTTTCTATTTAGAGAAAGAGAGCGGAGCAACCTCACCTTATAGCTAGGTTTTCTCCCAAAAGGGTTTCCCAAGATATATTTTATGTCAATCATGGTTTTTACATTTTTATTTCATTGTTCTATATTATGCATAATTATAATTTGCATGCATAGACAACAAACAATAATTTATAGATCCATAAAATATAAAGAGGAATAAACCCTCATAGTGTAGGTTTTAGATTTTTAAGTAAGATTTTATCTAATATGTTGTGACGAACTGTCCAATGGAATATCCACAACAATTAAGAAATTAGCAACACTATCAAATCCTTGTGCCTTCTCTTTAGAATGTCACAATATATCCCAAAATTGGATTAAATTTTTAAGTAGGACAATGCCATTTTCCCCTTCTTATTACAATTACCCTATTCAAGAATCTATTTTTTTTAATAACTAAAGGAATTGACAACTAGATCGGGTCGTGCACTTGTGATATGGGATTGATTCTAACTTCTACCACTATAACCACTAGGTGCTTATGATTGCCCCTATCAAAGAAATGGGTAAATCAGAGTTTGAACCTACAACCTTAAGGAGTTCCTTGACAATGCACTTTGTCACTAGTTGGTCTACACCCCAAGGGCTTTAACAAAGGATGGTGTGGGGGGTGGGATTTGATCCTCTTATGTGTGCACAGGTCATGAGACCATTTAATATAATCTCTCTTGGTGAAACCACATGTTTAACCACTACCTCAAGTTTCCCCATATGTGTAGAAATTTTGAATAATAAACACATATTCAATGGAGATTATCCTGATCATGTACTATTGCGGAATACATACACAATACATAAGCTCCTCTACGTTGATCATCAATATAGCAGCATCAATAACAATAAAACATCAAGAGCATGCACACATTAACACAGTATGTAACCCGGGGAAAGCTTACAGCTGAAAACCCCACACTATCTGTATATTAATGATTAAGAACATGTAACATTACAATAGTCAATACTTCTCACAAGTATCCAGCACTATCTCCACCTGTTACACACAATACAGCTCAGATCTGATCTCCAAATCTATTCCACTGCTTGCCTGCCTCCACTGCTCAATACCTGCTCAAGAATTGGATGAGAATGGTTGAACCAAACTCGTATTTACCTCAAAAGAATCACTCACACTGGGAATCACATGAGCAGAGGCTATAATCACTTGGTATTGGCCAATTCTCATTGGCATAACTCAATCCCATTGATTTTGCAAATCCTCATGCACAACTATAGTCACAACTGATAGCAATCTGATCCTATAACACCTGTCCCTGCTGAACTGAAAATGCACTGACATGCAACTGAGTTAACTGATGTATCCTTTATTTGGATTATGAGTTAATAATTAGTTTAACAACTCATCATTAGTCTATTTGCAGTTAGACTAATTACAACTAGTTTAACCAAGTCAAACTGAACACAAATCCATCAACTCCACAATCAACTCCACCAAACTCAATTGATTGAGTTCTAACTGAAGTCATGCATGCAACAACTCAACTGACCCACAAAGAAAATGTATTTCCTTCTGACAACTGCATGTGCCACATTTGTAGCTCAAACTGAAGTGCTCCAAGAGAATAAGATAAAGTTTATAATCTAAATATTATTATAAGACAATAATATTTGACTTTTCTATTTTTGACAGCCAATCTAAAAATAGAATTTGATCACTCCTTCTGTGATCACTCCTGCTGTGATCATCCCTGCTGTGGTCACTCCTGCTATGATCATCCCTGCTGTGATCCAAAAATACAACTTGCGCCATAATTTTCCTACGGGCCCACTTAGTGAAGGCGACTCTTTTCACTAAGCTCCATCACCTTGTTGCAATCTCAACACTCCCCCTCGACAAGATATGGATTATCAACAACCCCTATCCTGCCTCGGTGGTATTCGAATTTGCTCCTAGTGAGCACCTTCGTCAAGATATCAGCATCCTGATCCTCCGTTGGAATGTATGAAAGTAACATGATCCTCCACTGCACACAATCTCTGATATGATGGTACCTGATGTCAATGTGTTTAGATCTATCATGAAATACAGGATTAGCCGAGAGTTTAATGCAACTCTGGTTATCACAGTAAATCACAGTAGGCTCTAAATGAGAACCGAACAAACCAAATAGAATCTTCCTCATCCATATAGCCTCGCATGCAGCCAAACTTGCTGCCATATACTCGGCCTCTGCTGAACTGAGTGCCACGAATATCTGCTTCCTGCTGTACCAAGAAACTCCTGTCGATCCAATACTGAGACCCCTCCTGATGTGCTCTTTCTATCTGTTGGGCTCCCTGCCCAATCTACATTCGTGAAGCCACATAGCTTCACCTCATCCTCCTGTCTGTACCACAATCCATATCCCGATGTGCCTCTCAAATAGCGCAATACATGCTTGTCCGCCTTCCAGAAGAGCTTGGTAGGCTTAACCATAGCTTGTGAAAGCTGGTTAACTGCATAGCATATATCGGGCCGTGTATTGACCAAATACATCAGCGACCCCACCAACTGTCGATAAACAGTGGTATCCACTTCTTCTCCCGAAGTGGCATCCTCCTTCCTCCAACTTCCAGGAAGAGGAGTATCAACAGGCTTGCAGCCATGCATGTTGAACTTCTCCAGTATCTCCCAAGCATACTTACCCTGAGAAACAAACAATCCACCATTGCACTGCCATATTTCCAATCTTAGGAAATAGTGAAGAAGGCCCAAGTCCTTCATCTCAAACTCCTTAGCAAGATCATCCTTGCATGAAAGTATCAACAGCTCATCACCCGTTAGAATCAAATCATCCACATACAGTACAATGATAAGCAACTTACCCTCCACCACAATCTGGTATAGGTTAGGATCCGCCTCGCTCTTGGAGAATCCAAGTCTGGTGAAATAGCTGTCTATCCGTGTGTACCAAGCACATGGTTCTTGCTTCAACCCATACAGCACTCTCTTGAGCCTGCACACATGTGACTCACTGCTGAGGACCTCAAAGCCTTCGGGCTACTCAATGTACACCTCCTCCTCAATGACTCTGTTGAGGAACACAGTCTTCACATCCATCTGATGAATGTGCCATCCCATCTGCACTGAGAGAGCAAGAATCGTCCATATGGAAGAATACCTTGCGACAGGTGCAAAGGTCTCCTCATAATCGATCCCCTCAATCTGTGAAAAGCCTCGGGCAACAAATCTTCCCTTGTACTTCTCCACACTCCTGTTAGCTGCCTGCTTAACTTTGTAGATCCATCTCGAACCCACCACTGATTTCCCTTCCAATCTAGGAACAACCTCCCATGCACTGTTTCTGACAATAGAATCATAATCTTCCACCATGGCGTCTACCATGCGGAATCCTCCACAGCTTCCTCGAAAGAGGATGGCTCAGTCACAACACACTTGCTCATAAGAACCATGTATCCAGTGTACCGATCAGGTGACTGTCTTTGTCTACGTTGAGCTATAGGTGGTCCTATAACTTTCTCTGCATCTTGAGCCAGTCGCTCAGCTTCTGTCAAGCGCCTTCGCCCTCTGGTGGTTGGCGTTGCTTGAGTGGTCTCTTCCACTCCATGAACCTCGTCCTATGGCTAATCCATGTCCTAAAGCTCATCTTTAGGAACTAATAGCTCCTCATCTGCATGCAAGTGTAGCTCCCTCTCAAGCGAACACTTCATGGCTCTCTCCTCCTGAAATTTTATATCCCGTCGCACAACAGTTTTACCACTGTCTAGCAAATACACACGATAGTTGTGGGGCGTATCAGTGTACCCCACAAATATCCCAACCTCTGCGGTCAGCTCCAACTTCTTCATAGCATCCTTCATCACATGCATGTAAACATTAGCACCAGAAATCCTCAAATGAGAAAGATCATGCTTCTTACCAGAATAAGCCTCCTCAGGTGTACTATGCAAGTATCCTATGAGGACAACGGTTCTGCACATAAACTGCTGTATTGCATGCTTCCGCCCACAAGTGAAGGGGTAGGCCCTGATCATGCAACATCGCCCATGCAGCACCCACAATCGTTTTGTTCTTCTACTCATCTGCCCCATTCTGTTGTGGGTTATGGGGAGCTATGAGCTCTCTTCGAATCCCTTCTGCCTTGCAGAAATCCTTGAACTCATCCGAGATGTATTCACCACCATTATCGCTCCTAAGAGCCTTCACCTTCTTCCACGACTCCTTCTCGACCAGTGCTTTGAATTCACATAACTTTGAATATGTCTCGCTCTTCTTCTGCATGAAGAAGATCCAGCACTTACGAGAGAAATCATCAACAAAAATCACATAATACCTGTGTTTTGCTGTCGAAGCAACTGAGAAAGGTCCACAAACGTCTGTGTGAATTCTCTCAAGGATCGTCGTGGCGCGACTATCCTTCTCGTGAAAGGTGGCTTTCACAAACTTCCCCAAAGTACACCCCTTGCACTGATCTGACTGCGCAAGTGTGCCTTTAGGAAGCCCTGTAGGGATCTGCTGCAGTATCTTCAAGGCTCCATGGTGAAGGTGACCCAATCTCCTGTGCCACAACTCGCCCTCATCCCGGCTCATCAATCCTTCTGCCTTGCC
>APFE031433851.1:0-13165 GCA_000404065.3 Pinus taeda
CAACTTTATTATTATTTTTAAAAATATTGGTTTTTTTATATTAATTAAACTTATCAAATAAAAAAATTTATTTATAATATTAAAATCAATAATTTTTGCCATACATTTTTCTTTTTACATTTTTTCGTTTTCCAGAAAATTATAATTAATGTAATATATATTTAATATTAAATTTGAGAATAAAGACAAAAACTACAAAAAGTCTCCCTAAAGACAACACCTTTAGCTTCCACTTGTGTTTAGTGCTACTTTTTGGAAGCTTTTCCGGTGGATTATTTGAGTCTAATTTCTCTAAAATCCAGCACAAATTCATTGAAATCACAACTTTATTTGTAAACCGTGCATAGTAGAAGTGTCGTAGGGTTTTTCACGGTGATGAATCCATATATATATTAAAAAAACTAGTTTAGATAACACAAATCAAGATTTCAACACGAATTTTTCCACAAGATTCTTGTCATTTTGTAAATTATGAAATAGATTAAATGGTTTTCTTTAGTATTTTTAGCAATTTTGAAATGATGGAAAATACCTTGTCTAACTAATATATGGAGTTGTCTTTAGCCCTAAGTTGTCAAAATCACCCACTAATAGCATCATCTTGCTCACAATAGCCCTTAGTATTGTTGGGTTTTCACTATTGGAGTTACTAACTAGTGACCTTTGACCACACAATACCTTAACAAAAAGCAGTTGACAAATTATACGAGCTTAGATCCATCTAACTCTCAAGAGAGATCAAATCCCTAGTTTTTATCACCATGATTACTTAGACATTAGTTTTTTTTATTAATATTTTATTGGATACTTGACATACTTACTCATCCCCTCATACTGAGTTGTAGAATGTGTCTCTCTACCCAATAATATTGATGGTGGTCATCGTCATTTACTTTGACCAATTTTTTAGTTATTAATCTTTATAAGAAAATAAAGCTAAATTATTTAAAATATAATTAAAACTATATTTACATATATATATATATATAATATATATATAATTATATATATTAAATTTTTTAATTTTTAAAAAATTAGAATACTATTTCTTAAATAAATTTTTGATTAAAAATTAAAGTAAAGTTATATATAGTGTTTCTAATTTGTTTTAGTATTATAAAAAAAATTTTTAAAAATTATATTTACCCAACTTTATTATTATTTTTAAAAATGTTGTTTTTTTTATATTAATTAAATTTATCAAATAAAAAAAATTATTTATAATATTAAAATCAAAAAACTAGGTTAAATAACACAAATCAAGATTTCACCACAAAATTTTCCACTTGATTTCAGCACCGAAAACTCCAAAAAGTTGCACTAAAGGAAACTCCTTGTTTCAAGTTGTCTTTAGTGCGGCTTTTTGGAGGCTTTTCCGGTGGATTATTACAATATAATTTCTCTGAAATCCGGCAAGAATTCACTGAAATCACATGTTTGATGGGTAACCACTGCACAATAAAAGTTCCCTAGGGTTTTTTAGGTTGATAAAAATATATATAGAGTCAAAAAACTAGTTTAAATATCACAAATCAAGATTTCATCACAAATGCCTCCACAGGATTCTAGCACGAGAAAATCCAAAAAAATCGCACTAAAGAAAACTCCTTTAGTTTCGAGTTGTTTTTAGTGTGACTTCTTGGAAGCTTTTCCAGTGGATTATTCTTATCTAATTTTTCTAAAATCAGACAGGAATTCATTGAAATCATAAGTTTGACGGGTAACCCTTACACAATAGAAGTGCCCTAAGGGTTTTTCACGGTGTTGAATCCATATATAAAGTTAAAAAACTAGTTTAAATAACACAAATCAAGCTTTCACCACAAACTTTTCCACCAAATTCCAGCACTGGAAACTCCAAAAAGTCGCACTAAAGACAACTCCTTTAGCTACAAGTTATCTTTAATACGACTTTTTCGAAGCTTTTCTGGTGGATTATTCGAGTCTAATTTCTCAAAAATTTGACAAGAACTCATTGAAATCACAAGTTTGATGTGTAACACTCAAGAATAGAATCGCCCTAGGGGTTTTGTGAGAGTGTTGAATCCATATATAAAGTAAAAAAAAACTAGTTTAAATATTACAAATTAAGGTTTCACCACAAAATTTACCACTAGATTTTGACACCAGAAGCTCTGAAAAGTCGCACTAAAGAAAACTCCTTTAGTTTCGAGTTGTCCTTAGTGCGACTTTTTGGACTCGTGGATTATTCTTGTCTAACGTATCTAAATTCTGGCATGAATTCATTGAAGTCACAAGTTTGAAGCATAACCGCTTCACAATACAAGTTCCCTTGGTGTTTTTCACGGTGTTGAATCCATATATACTGTAAAAAAATTAGTTTAAATAAAGCAAATCAAGATTTCACCACATATTTTACCACCAGATTCTCGCACCGGAAACTCCAAAAAGTCGCACTAAAGACAACTCCTTTAGTTTCTAGTTGTTTTTAGTGCGACCTTTTGGAAGCTTTTCCGGTGGATTATTCTGGTCTAATTTCTCTAAAATCCGGCATGAATTGAATGAAACCACAAGTTTGATGGTTAACCCCTACACAATAGATGTGCCCTAGGGGTTTTCTAGGGTGCTGATCCATATATACAGTAAAAAAAGTAGTTTAAATAACATAAATGAAGATTTCACAACAATTTTTTCCACGAGATTCCGGCATCGAAAACTCCAAACAATCAAATTAAAGAAAACTCATCTAGTTTCGAGCTGTCTTTAGTGTGAATTTTTGGAAGCTTTTACGGTTGATTATTATGGACTAATTTCTCTTAAATCTGGCTCAAATTCATTGAAATCACAAGTTTTATGGGTAACCCCTAAACAATAGAAGTGCCCTAGGGGTTTCTCAGTGTTAAACACACATGGACAGCAAGAGATATATGAAAGATAAAACATGCAATACAATTTTTATTGACAAATGATATACATTTATAGTACATTATGTGACCATTGGGATTCACATCCCAAGGTCTCTTGGACTACTTAGTCTATTCAGCTTCCACACTAACCCATTTAGGATTAGGTGTCCAACATTCCCCCCCTTAATCCGAAGGGTTATGTATGAGTCCAAGAAGAGAGTTGTAATACAAAATGTGAAAAAATGCATGGCAGAACTAGGCTGAATGTGCTCTCTGAAATGTTGGTATAAAGGGCGGTGGTTTAAGGATGGCCACCAACACTGGAACACTTAGTGCAATTCTCGAAACTCTTCCAAATCTGGCAAGAAGCTGGAGTCTTCTGCTAGAGGAAGTGCTCCTATTGTTTTGAAGAGGGAAACCTTCAACCAATAAAGGGAGCTCTTGATGGGACCCAGCCCACTTGGCAACGCTTTACGCTTTATTATACACCCGAAATAGATTACGTGGCAGACGAAATATCTTTGCTCGCGGTTCTTTGTGACGGGGGTAGCTGTTGTAGTTAATGCAGGAGTTAATGGGCAATACTCTACCTCGAAACATGCCTTAACCCTACCTTTCTCGCGCTCTCTCGATTGTTCGTTGTTATTTTACTCTGCTGCCGTCGAGGGTGTGTTGGCTCTGCAACGAAACTTTGTGTGCGTTGTGCTATGGGTTTATTGGCTCTGCAACGAAACTTTGTATGTATTATGCTGTGGGTTTGCTGGCTCCGGATGCTGTCTAAGAACTTAGTTCCACCTCTGGTTGACCTATTCGTTCGTTTTATGGCAAAATTGTTTGACTGTGGAGGTTATTCGGCCTGGTTCCGTGGCTTGATTTTGGTAAGTTACTCTGCTACTTCACAAGTTCTTGTATGCGTGGGCTTCTGGTTAATTTACTTGCTTCTAGCTATGGTTATCGTGCCTGTTGGCTGTATTTATGCTGTGGTCTTAACTCAATCCCTCTATTCGTTGTTAATGGCTTTCACTGTGTTTTTACTGTATGCTTTTCTAGTTCTCTGAGGTATCTGTTCTGAATTCCGTTTGTTGGTATTTGTTTGTGGTTATCTGCCTTCTCACAATACGGCACTGGTCTTGGTTGGAAGCACAGGGCTTCTCAGGCACGCGTCCTCAGTTAAACACAGGTAAGGAAACCCGTCCATGCTTCAATTTGGTTCTTCATTTGGTTCTGGGTCTAACCCAACTCGCTCCTTTGCTCGACAGTTGCTCAATCTCATTCAGTTTGTCACGCTATGACGTCTGGCTGCGCTCTCAAGGTAAGAATCCTTTTCGAAATGTTGGCTCCTTACAGGGTTTTGTCACTTCTGAGTTTTTCTTTCACCATACACGCTAATGCCTCTCTCTTGGTTTCTTGCAGGTCTTTGTTGGTGACCTGGGCGGCGTATCCTCCTACGCTTGGCTATTTTGGTTGTTCGCCTCCTGGGTAGGCCTGAAACTTCATTCTCTGTCTGTAATTTTTGGTTTCTGAGGGAGACCCGTCTCCTGGTCTGGTTTCTTAGTCACTATTCATGCTTATTCGACTGTAATTTGATTTTGTCGCCTTTGTGTGAGATGTATAAGGGTTTTGTGGCCTCTCGTCGTTTGTCTGGTTCAAACCCTAACTTGGGGTTTTTCGATGTGTGAGGGTTTCCGACTTTTCAGTCGTGCTCGGCTCTATTTATGTCTTAATGGTCTCTGTCCTCCGTAATATTTATTCGTCTCTACCAGTGGCACTGTAAATTTTGTTCTTTGATAATTGAAATGAAATTTCAAATGTAAAAGAGACTGTATGGTTGTTTTGTTACCTCTGTATTCGGCGTTCGGTTATCGTTCGTCCTTCTGTGTATTCGAAAGTTGGAAAGTTTGTAACCGTTGCTGTTTGTATTCTCGGTCGTTGTTAACTGAACATCAATGGACTAGAACTGTTGCTTTACCGCGTGCGGAAAATGAATAGATGACTATTAGTTTGGTAACTCGGAATTCATTGTGATTCTGTCTGTCTGCTTAGTATTTTATTGTGAATGATGTTTGCACAGTAGCCACAACAAATCAATAAATAATAATGATACAATAACTCATTAGATAGTGAAAACGTAAATGCATTTTAAACAAACACTTGTACAGATATTACAGATGGACAATAGCTTCTCTGTTTTTGAATGCTTGGTCTTTTCTATTTCTTTTTCTTCTGAATTGGCTCAACTTTCCTCTCCTGAACTGAACCCTATTCTGTTACATTTGTTTTGACTTTATACTCTTTGTTTGTCAGTTGATGCTTACAGTTAGTTTAACTGTTACAGAATATGGTTACATAATTTATACTTCTATCAATAACTATACTCATTTGGTATTCCAAGACTTGTAGGAACAATTGATTGTTATTTTCCCTAATTACGTGGACTACTCTCTAATTAACAATTGAAACTACAACAATCCTAAACTGGAAAATAAAAGAAGTATCTAACTTTTGCTGAATTTGTGAAATAAAATAAAAAGAAAAATTATTCCCATAAGAATTTGACAGTTCAATCGATCACTAGCTTTTGAACCTGGTTGGAGTTCTTTCTGCCCAATTACGATGAGCTAGATGCTCCTGCATCAGGCTCCCAGGGTGAAAAGAGATCATGACTCCGGTTCATGAGCTCCTCTACCGATGTTCCTGTTCGTTGAATCTGCCTGGCGTCAAGCCATGAGCTGTCCTCAATCGGACGGTTCTTCCACTTGACTAGGTACTGAAAATAATTTTTCCGCCGAGTATGCCTAACTACGTGAGTTTCGAGGATGCCTTCGATCTCAGGAGGTTGGACATACGACATTTGTCTTGTCCATGTTTCTCCGTCTTCCTGGGTGTTCCGCGTGGATTGTTCGGGTTCATCCTTCTTTTCCTCCAACAGATCGCCTCTATACGGAAACATATCTGCCACATTGAAGATAGGTGATATGCCTACTCCAGGTGGTAGTTGTATTTCGTAGGCATTCGCTGAAAACTTTCGCAAGATCTTACAAGGCCCTATCTTCTTGTACTTCAGTTTATTGTACGTACCCTTAGGGAAACGTTCCTTATGCAGGTGTACCAGAACTTCGTCCCCTACCTCAAAATGAACTTCTCTTCTTCTTAAATCTGCGTGTTCCTTATACTTCGAGTTGCTGTCCTGTAATTTTGCTTTCACCTGTTCGTGTAAATCCCTCATTGCATTAGCAAAATATTCTCCATCCGCACTCCATCGTTCCTGTAAACCAAGATCCCGAAGTTCATGCACTCCACGAGGTTGCATGCCATATAGGATCTGAAAGCTACTGAGACTCGTGCTACGATTCGGCAAATCATTGTAAGCAAACTCTGCCTGCGCTAGCACTCAGTCCCACATTCGAGAATTCTCTCCCACTAAGCTGCGTAACAGATTTCCCAGACTTCTGTTCACAACCTCTATCTGCCCGTCGGTTTGCGGGTGATAAGCAGAACTGTAGCTTAATTGGGTGTTCCTTTTTTTCCATAAGGTACGCCAAAAATGTCTCGTGAACTTCACGTCTCTGTCTGATAGGATGGTTGTTGGCAACCCATGTAATCTGACAATCTCATTAAAAAACAAGTGGGCCACGTGAGTGGTGTCACTAGTTTTCCGACAAGGTACAAAATGTGTCATTTTTGAGAAATGATCCACCACTACCATCACCGAATCATAACCTTTTTGCATTTTTGGCAGTCCCAAAACAAAATCTAAACTCACTGAATCCCAAGGTCTGCCTGGAATAGGGAATGGCATATATAATCCTGTGTTCTGGCTATGTCCCTTCGCTAATTGACACACCTTACACTTAACCACAAAACGTTGTACGTCTCGTCGCATTCTTGGCCAAAAATAAAAGTGACTAAGTTGCTCCAACGTCTTGTCTATATCGAAGTGTCCACCCAAACCCCCACTGTGTTTTTCACGAATAATATTCTCCCTCATAGAACAGCTGGGGATACACAATTGTCCTCCCTTAAAAAGCAATTTCTCCTGTATGTTGTAATCTAGCCAAGGGTTATTTCCCCTTATCAAAGGGTTTTGGCATGCCTTATAGGCTTCTCTGAAATCTGTGTCTGTCCTATAAAGATCTCGTAAATGTTCAAAACCCAAAACCTGTACAGTGCTTTCCTGTAAAAGTAGAGCTTTTCTGCTCAATGCGTCGGCCACCTTATTTGCTTGTCCGCTGATATGTTTCAGCACAAAATTAAAACTTTGTAAGTACTCCACCCATTTGGCATGCTTATGATTAAGTTTGTGTTGCTGCATTACATATTGTAATGCAGAATTATCTGAAAACAGCACGAAATCGTTCCCTAACAAATAATGCCTCTAGTGTCTTAGAGCATTACCACTGCGTAAAATTCCTTGTCATATGAGGAGTACTTCTGCCTACTCTCATTCAATTTTTCACTGAAAAATGCTACAGGATTGTCCTCCTGACTGAGTACAACCCCGATTGCTGTTCCACTAGCATCACAACGTACCTAAAATCATTTTTGAAAATCTGGTAACCTGAGAATCGGTCTTTCTGTTATCTTCTTTTTCAATAGTTGAAAACTTTTTTCTGCTGCTTCTGTCCATCGAAAAGGTTGGCTGGCCTTTTTTATGGTCTCCAACATAGGAGCACAAATTCCGCTGAAATTTTTAATAAACTTCCTGTAGAAACTTGCTAATCCATGGAAACTACGTACGTCAAACAAATTCTTCGGTGACGGCCAATTTATTATTGTTGTTACCTTTTCCGGATCCATCTTCAATTCATTTTCTACTATCACAAATCCCAGATAAATTAACTCTCTCTGCAGAAATGTACATTTCTTCAGATTTATCAATAACTTGTTTTGCTGTAGCTTTTCCAACACTTTACGCACATGCCAGAAGTGTTCTTCTCTTGTCTTGCTAAAAATAAGAATGTCGTCCAAATAAACAATTACAAACTTCCCAATATATTCCTTTAGCATCTCATTCATGAGTCTCATGAATGTGCTGGGTGCATTGCTCAACCCGAACGACATGACCAGCCATTCATATAATCCTTCATTCGTTTTAAAAGCTGTCTTCCACTCGTCTCCCTCTCGTATTCGAATCTGGTGATATCCGCTTTTTAAGTATATTTTAGAGAAGTAAGCTGCCCCAATCAAACAGTCCATCATATCATCCATACGTGGTAATGGGAATCTGTACCGGATGGTGATTTTATTGATGGCCCTGGAATCGGTGCACATCCGCCATTCTCCTCCCTTTTTGGGGGCGAGAACTGTTGGTATAGCACATGGGCTTAAACTCTCTCTGATTAATCCTTTGTCCAATAGCTCCTGCACTTGTTTTCTGATTTCTTCATTATCCTTGGGGCTCATTCGATAAGCTGCCTTATTTGGTAAGTTGGCTCCAGGTATGAAATCGATATGGTGGCTAATACTCTGCTTGGGAGGTAACTTATCTGCCAAGTCGTCCACTACTATATCTGTAAATTCTTCCAACATCTGCTGTATTTCTATAGGTAAATCTGTGATTTCCATATGCAATAGAACTGTCCTTGTCTTCTTCACTACAACATAACTTATTTCACTGTTCTCAACCTGCTTTAAAAACTGTTTTCCGCTCATTTGCAATGCCTTAATTTCATTTACTTCAGTTGTTTCCTTCTATTCCCTGATAGGCACAAGGGTATGCCTAACCCCATCTTTTTCGAACTTATAATAGTTCAACACTCCATCGTGTGTCACCTTTCTATCACATTGCCAAGGTCTTCCCAATAAGATGTGACATACGTCCATCGGCATAATGTCGCAAATGATTTTATCCTTGTATCGTCCTATCTGAAATTGCATAATTAAATGGTTGAAGTAGAGGGCTGCAATATGAAATTGACGTGGAGTAAAAGTTTCATTTTTGACCGCCGTTTTTTTCAGTAAAACAGTAAATGAAATTTACTATGGGTTGGTAAATGTAGGTAAGTTTTCAATTTTATTAGTTTTTTATCCACGGGTGTAGTTTTTGGTTTTATGACACAAGGAAGACAGATGTATTGAAATGTGTTGTTCATAGTATTTTTTTAGTATTGAAACGCACAGCAGTGCGAAACAAAAGAACAGAGCAGAGTGAGCGAAGAAATATTTGCAGCACGTGATATGTAAGAATTTCATTTACAATAGTAAATGTAAATGAAACATTTACACAGAGCAGTGTAAATATGTTCAAAAGGAGACAGAGTAATTTTGAAGTTCTTGGTGAATCCCTCTGTTAAGAGGATGAAGTTTGTATTAGTCTTTTATTAATGAATACAAAGCTTTTGTGGGTGTGTGTAATACTATGTTCTCATAAAATAATTTTTTTTATAACTTCCCTGTGTTAAGATCCTCGAGAAAAACAGAGCATTGTTCTCTCTTCAAGTGATTTTATTTTTGGAATTTTACCAGAAAAATTCCCAACATAATATAACTTGAGTTTTTGGAGTTTTACCAGAAAAATTCCCAACATAATATAACTTGATTTTTTGGAATTTTACCAGAAAAATTCCCAACCTAATATAACTTGATTTTTGGCCATCTCGGGTTTAGGAGTGTTCATTAGCCCTAATGGACTTGACACCTACAACATCTGGTCTTTCCCCTCCCATTCTGTACCTTATAGGTGCCCATGTTGAAAGTGCACCGTAGATTCGCTTTGCATCTCGCTCAATGGAAATGACTACTGCTTCCATATGAACAGATTCCGAGTAAACTGTCTTTAAAGCGTACTCTTTCTCCCGAGTTTACTACCTGATCTAGATATGGGGTTGTTACGGAGTTCAGGAATGTTGCCTCCTGATCTGGGTCTGGAATGGTTCCAATTGGATTAGAAACTCACTAATAACGCTTCTTCCTTTGCTGATGTTATTTTTTAAGCAACTACTCGCTCTGATACTTCCCGTGCATTACCTTATTGAACCTATGCCTTACCACCTAGTTATACTTATGTTCTTGCAGTTGTGAACAATTATAATCCTATTATGTTAGCTTTTGGATGGACCGTCTCAGACAAGCATTTAGCAAGGAATAGGAATGGGGATGCTAGTACTCGAGTAACAAGGGATAGAAAATGGCAATCATGGCGATACATTGTTATTGGTCAACTAGGGGTTATCTGTCGGCTTGGTTCTTTTTCCGCTTCTAGGTATTGATCTGGAAATTGAACTACTTAAACTGCACCCGACGCATCTCCATCTCTTTCTACTATGGATGCTACTTTATTGGTTAGTGTTGCTACTAGGTCTTGATCTTCCCTTGCTTCTGCTGTTACCTTAGCTTCTAGATTATATGTTGCTGGTCCTGGTTCATTTTCTTAATCTACTGAATAAACATAGGATTCTACTACTGCCCTTGTAGTTTCTCTTGGTGTTTCAATGCCTGGGACTGTTTCTCGACCTAGAGGATCTGCATATTGTTGGAAATAATGCTTAATTAGTTATGTAAAATGCTGACAAAGTAGCCAACAGATTTTGTGTTCACTGCAAAATGAAAGCAGCAGATTGTTGGGGTGGTCAGTGCTGCTCGAAAGTGCTAGAAATTAGTTGTAATTCAAGTAGATTTATTCGAGAGTTGATTTTAGTAATAGTTTTACTATTTAATAATGTAGTTAATAGTTGAATGAATATATGAGATTTGCAACATTTTTTAGCTCACACAGTGACTGTGTTTTTTAATTGTTTTATCTATATTTTTTATATGTATTGTTCTTCATAGTATTTTTGGCTTCTCAATTTGTTTGAAATAATTCATTTCATATTCAACAAGTGGTATCAGAGTAGGTAAAATTATTTTAAGTTGTATTGTTGGAATTTCACCAAAGTTATTCATGTCGAATTCTAACCAGGTGCTAGTTCCAGAATTTGATGGGAACGATTATGATTATTGGTGCATTAAGATGATAACCTTTTTTATTTGAAAAGATTTGTGGGAGATTGTTGAATCAGGATATGAGGAGCCAGCTGATTGGAATGCTCTTACAGCCAATGAAAGAACAAGAAAGGAAGCAAGGAAGAAGAATGCTCAAGCTTTGTTTCACATTCAGATAGATCTTGATAAGAGCTTATTTCCAAGAATATCAGGAGCAAAAACTGCCAAAGCTGCCTGGGAGACTCTACAAGAAGCTTACCAAGGTAGTGATCAAGTTAAGGTGGTCAAGCTTGAGACATTGAAGCGAGATTTCGAGAATTTGAAGATGCAAGAAGCTAAAAGTATCAGTGACTATTGTGTGAGAGTCAAAGATGTGGTCAATAAAATGGCTACACTTGGAGAAGTTGTAAGTAATGAAGTTTTAATTAAAAAAGTATTGAGATCTTTAACACAGACGCAATCATGTTGCAATAATCATGGAAGAAAATAACGATTTAACAAAACTACCGTTTGATGAATTGGTTGGATCTTTGATGTCTCATGAAGAAAGATTGAAGGAAACTTTTCAAGCTGTAGACAAAGATTTTTCCTCTAAATTACAAATTACAAAGAATGAAGATGCAAGTAGCAGCAGCACCAAAAGCCATCAAGGTCAAGGTGAATGGCAAAACCAAAATTATTCAAGAGGTAGAGGAAGAGGTGGCTCTAGTGGAAGAGGTAGTTTCAGAGGAAGAGGTAGAGGTAGATTTCATAAGAGAAATGTTCAATGTTGCCATTGTAATAGGTATGGTCACTTTGAAAGAGAATGCAGATTGAAAGAAGGTAAAAATGCTAATTATGCTCAAGAAAGAGGTGAGTATCCTCCAGATCACTTATTTTTATCTTATGCCAAAGGTGAAAATACTAGTAAAGATGTTTGGTACCTCAATTCTGGATGCTCTAACCATATGACACAGAATGAGAAGTTGTTTTTAGCAAAGGATGGAAGCTTCAAATCCCAGATCCACCTTGGTGATGATAAATCATTGGAGGTTGCTGCCGAAGGAGCTGTGGAGGTCCAAACAAAAGAAGGTATAAAGAGTTGTTACACAGTAAAATGTCACTTCCATCATGTCAGTCTCCCTTCTGTGCTATAAAACCACATTCACCTAACCCCATGCTCCCTGAAATGGCTAAAAACCCTCTTTGCCTAAGTTAAATGAATCATCGCGACTGTTAATTAAATAACCACGCTGACCGGCAGAGGCTAGTGTAACTGCTGCGCTGCCAGCGCGGAAGCACACGTGTTTTCCGCGCTGGTCCAATTTTATGGACAGCGCGCCCTCCGTTTGTCCTTTTGAGCGTTGACCAGACCTCCTCTATAGTTGATCTGCGATGTCAGTGCGCCAGCCCAGTGTCTCACTCGCGTTGATCCTGTTTGGGCGAATTTGTTCTAACAGCCAACCTTCCAGATCACTCCAGACTTGGCTGTTAGCATTGTAAGGGTCGCCATCCTTTCTCTGGCATGTCTGTTCGACTGATCATCCACCTTATCTTGGGGGAAAGCTCATCCTTTACCTATTCATGGAGACTCCTTCTCCTTTATAAGCCTCCTCCATTGCCCATGAGCAGCTAGTTTTTGAACATATAGACTCTGATTGAGGAATTCTTAGTGCATTAGTGCTACTCTTTGTAGGCATTTGGTGTGTTGTGTGAGGATTGCTTTTGAGCTTGAGGAAGGCTATGAGCTTGTTGCCTTGTATGTGAGAGAGAGACCTCTTTGACTTGGGAGATTTGCTTCAAAGGTGAATGCTTGGAAGACATGCTGACTAGACCCTCTAGAGAAGGACTCAGCGTCTGGACTTCGGTTGTACCTTACTCTATTTTCTGATTAATAAAGATAGATGACTACTCTTATGGTTCCATTTCCATTTGTCCTATGAATGATTAATGTAAATTGTATCCTTCCTGACTGATACATAGTTGTTTTTAGTAGATTTTATGCCCGTGTTTGCTCTCTCTTTGCTTGTGCAGGTGTCCATCCGCGAGGATAGTGGAGGACTGTGATCGGCTGGAGCGAAGGAGCGAGAGGATCATCTCTTCGAAAAACATAGCGTTGGAATCCAAGTAGGTTTCTTTTACCCATTTGTTAATTACAACTAGGAACTTGCAGTGTAGCATTGTTTGATTATTGCTAGACCCCCTTTGGGCTAGTAGGGATTGCCTCTATACGTAGAGGGGATTTACCTCTCCAACAATTTGGCGACTCTGCTACGGAGGGCAGCTCTGAAGGACCTCTAATGCGGACATGGCAGACGGAGCCTGCGCTAAATCCTCCATGATGCTGTAGTGCTGGGCAGCACGAGCATTCGGGTTATAGGAAGACCTCCTGAGTA
>APFE031433864.1:0-28778 GCA_000404065.3 Pinus taeda
CATATTCCTGTGTTGGCCAGAAATCTGATTTCTGTAAGCAAGTTGGATGATGCAGGTGTAAAGACAGTGTTCGAGAAGAATACCTGCAAGATGGTTCGAGGAGCACTGGTATTGATGCGGGGAGTTCGGATCGGAACTCTGTACAAGCTGCAAGGTAGCACTGTTGTTGACGGGTGCAATAGTCTATGGTTCCTGAAAATGGAGCAGAAAATCTAGTGGTCTCTGGAGAGAAGACCATGTTGTGGCACAAAAGGCTTGGACATATTGGAGAGAAGGGCCTTCGAATACTTCATGGTAAAGGTATGGTAGAAGGTATGAGTAATAGCTCTCTGGATTTTGATTTCTGTGAAAATTGTGTATATGGGAAGCAGAATCGGGTAGTTTCCCCTCTGGTGGTAAGAGGACGAAACAAGATATTCTGAGCTGTTGCCACAGGTGAGTGTTTTAGACGTGAAAGTTCCATCACTGGGGTAAGTCTGTGTACCTAATGTTAATCGATTGTTATAGATGACTTCTCAAGGATAGAACATGGATATATTTCCTTAAGAAGTAAAATTGAAGTTTTGACAGGTTTAAAAGAATTTAAGGCTCTGGTGAAAAGTCAGACAGAGAAGAAGATAAAGGACTGAGATAGATATGGTGGAGAATCCTGCAGCAAGGAATTGAAGAATTTTGTAAGAAGTGGTGTTATAGCAGGCGAGAATAACTAACTGTCATATACACCTCAAGCAAAATGGAAATCGCAGAAAGATATGAACAAGACATTGAATTGGAAAGGGCAACGAACATGCTCAGTGGTCGGGTGGAAGGAATTCTGGCAGAGGTGGGTGGATATGGCATGTATGGTAACGAGTCACCTTCGGATCCAGCGTTGGAGGATAAGACTCCACAAGAAGTATGGACTGGTTAGAAACCCTCTCTTTCACATCTGAGGGTATTTGGATGTGATGCATATGTACATGTTCCAAAGGAGAAACGAACCAAGTTGGATAGTAAATCTGAAAAGTGCATCTTTATTGGGTATAAGGATGGTTTAAAGGGTTATAAGCTTTGGAACCCACTCACACGGAAGGTTGTGTACAGACAAGATGTGGTGTTTAGAGAGGTGAAAGATGTTATCAAACATGAAGTCCAACCAAAGGAACCTGTGAAGATAGAGTTTGAACTAAAGGAGGAAGAATCAGTCTCTATAGCAGAGGAGGAATCAGAAGATGAAGAGCCACAAACTCTGGCTGTGAGAAGATTAGTTCGAGAAAGAAGGCAACCAGAACGGTATAGTCCATCTGCTTTCTGTTCAAATTTTTCTTTGTCTGTTACTGATGATGATCCCAGAACTATGAAGGAAGCAGTGGATTCAGAGGATGGAAAACTCTAGAAAGAGGCCATGGTTGATGAAATCACATCTTTGCACAAATGAGGCTTGGGATTTGGTGGAGTTGTCTGCTGGAAGGAAACCCATTGGCAGCAAATGGGTGTTCAAGAAGAAGACAAATGCAGAAGGGAAGGTGGAGAAATACAAAGCTCGGTTGGTAGCAAAAGGTTATTCCCAGGTGTCGGGAATTGATTTTGGTGATATTTTTTCTCATGTTGCCAAGGTAACTTCTATTAGATTACTTTTATCTGTTGCTGCTACTTTTGATTTTGACGTAGAACAGATGGATGTGAAGACAACATTTCTTCACGGGGATTTGGAAGAGGAAATCTACATGAAGCAACCTGAAGGCTTTGCGGTGAAGGGTAAGAAAGAACTAGTATGTAAGTTAAATAAGTCTCTGTATGGGTTAAAACAGTCACCAAGGATGTGGTATCAGAAATTTGATACATTTATACGGGGACTTGGCTTCACCAGAAGCAAAGCAGATCACTGTGTGTGTTTTAAATTAATTGGTGACCGTGTTATTTATCTGGTCTTATATGTGGATGATATGTTACTGGTTGGAAATGACAAAGAAATTATCCAGGATTTGAAGACCCATTTGTCCTCCAAATTCGACATGAAAGATATTGGTGCTACAAACTATATTTTGGGCATGGAAATTAAAAGAGATCGAACAAAGAGGAAGTATGTCAAGACAATATTGTAGAGGTTTAATATGCAAGATAGTAAACCGGTGAAGGTTCCTATTCTTGTAGGTGTAAAGTTATCTTCTGAACAATGTCCCAAGACACAAGAAGAGGAAGAGGACACGTCCCGTGTTCCATATGCAAGTGCAGTTGGTAGCTTGATGTATGTGATGGTCTATACTAGACAAAACATTGCACATGCAGTGGGAGTATTGAGAAGGTTTGTGTCCAAACCAGGGAAGGAGCATTGGATAACAGTGAAGCAGGTTTTCAAGTATTTGCCTGGCACTAGTGATTATGGTTTGTGCTACCAAGGAAGACTAGGATTGGATAGAGTGTTGGATATTTTTGGCTTTGTTGATGCAAACTGGGCTAGAGATCTGGATCAAAGAATATCTACAAGTGGGTATGTGTTTAACCTATTTGGAGGTGCATTCAGTTGGATGAGTAAGAAACAATCTATAGTTGCACGATTAACTACAGAGGTAGAATACATGGCAGCCGCTCATGCAAGCAAGGAAGTAGTTTGGTTGTAGAGATTGTGTTCAAATATGGGCTTAGTACAGGGAGCTATAAGGATAGACTGTGATAGCCAAAGTGCAATTTTCTTGGCAAAGAACCCTGCATATCATTCAAAGACAAAGCGCATTGATGTTCAGTATCACTTTGTGAGGGATATGATAGAAGACAAAAAGGTGTTGCTAGTAAAGGTGGACAGAATACTGCAGATGCATTGACAAAATATGTGAGCTCTGAGAAGTTCTCTTGGTGTAGAGAAACAATGGGCGTTGCAGGGCTGGATAAATGACTAAGATCTCTTGTGGCCCCCTGTGGAAAGAAAACAACAAGTGGGAGAATGTTGGGTTATGTTATATTCTTTCCACGACTAGGTCACGTAGTTAACTAGGGGTTAGAAGGGGGGCGGAGCCCCCCCTTCGTTGCACCAATTGCGTAGATGGGAGAGTCACAGGGGGTTTGTGGGGTGCAAGTAACCACACTCTATGGGATCCAGGGCAGCGCCCCAAATTTTTTTGGTTTTGGAACCTATGTTAGGTTGGGGGGACCCACCTATGGTTTTGTGCATGATTTTCGCACATGTTTTTAGATGCGATGGTTTTCAGTCCATGGTTTTGGATGCGATGGTTTTTGGTCCATGGTATTTGATGCTTAGGCATGTATAAATATGTATTATGACATTGAAAGGAACATAATGAAAAATCAAGCTAGTAGTCCCAGTTTTGGGATCCAAAGGAAATCTCTGTGTATGTGTGTTTTATGTGTTATGCTCCTGCATTGTTTATTTTATGTGTTTTAGAATTTGTATGTAGGTAATTTATGTACGGGCTTAAAACCTACATCCATTAATTCTTTGAGCTTCAGGGTCCTCGTTGTCTTTTTTCTCATTTCTCAGCAGTTGCTATTAATTCTAGCAATAGGTTTTAGTAGAGTTCGAAACTTTGGTGAAACTCCAAATATGGCATAAATACCAGATATAGTGGAGCATTGTCAAATATTCCAACCCATTTATGCCTTACGAATAGCCCGAAGTGATTTTCCATAAACCGTAAGGCTCAAAACCTATAACACAAGAACCACACACAAAACCAAGTCCTAGAGTACCTTTTGTCATCTTCTAAATCGTCAACTACTGGGAATATTCTCATGTCCCTGGCTCCATTACCCTAGTTTTTTTTTAACATGCCTCGCTTTTGAAACACCAAGGACAAGCCTCTAGGATTACATGTCCCAGTGGGATCACTCTCTAACCATGTGTGAAATTTATATTAGTCCATTGTCTTTTCTCTTTGTGCCACCTATTCAGTCACCATGTCCTGAAACTTTGTCACCCTACATATATAAACTTGAACTTCTTTTGAAATTTTAGGGACCATCCTCTAGGGTTACGTGTCTTAGTGGGACCATACTCCACATACACTAACCAATTATGAAACAATTGGGATGACCTATCGGTGCCAGTGCACTTTCCACCTTGTCCTTACACTTTTTCATCCTAGACATGTATTTATGTGACACAATAGAAACTCTCAAGGAGTAACCTCCAGGATGATGTGTCCATGTGGTACCACACTTGCACACTTGTGCCAATGAGAGACTTGTTGGGATGATGTGTACCAACCTCCATGTTTACCTATATGCCACCTATACCATCTACAACGTGTCAAGCTCTGAGTGGTGCCATGTGTCATCCATTTTTGTCCCACTTGGTCACTCAGGAATGCCAAATATACATACCACATGTCACTATCATGGAATTCCATGTGTCTATGTCTTACATCATGCTGATCTCAACCCAATCCTATGAGTTTCTTACACCATGTACACCATTGTTTCCACATGTGCATCCACTTATCTTTGTCATTCACTTGAGATGTGCCATGCAGCCTTTCTGCCAACTCACCCTAGACCCCAAATCTCAGAACTTTGGTCTTGTGCTACAATTGAACCTCCCAAGGAAGAACTTATGGGGTGAAATTTCATAGTGGGGTCTCTTGTGCTATCATCCCGAGCTTTCTATTGGTTGTTACCCTTCACTTGCGCCAACTCATCTCATAGCTCACCTTTCTAGCTCTTTACCATTTATTGCCAATGGTTTTACATGGAAATCCCTTGTGTGGTTTTGTGGTATGATAGGGAGGGGCCCTACTTTTAACATGAACCATCGATCATGTGATTGATGATTTGGGAAAACCACTTAATGCAACACCCCCTTATTGTTAACCCGTGGGAGGGAATGAGCCCTTGCATTTTGTCCAATGAGATGGTAGGGATACACGATGCCAAATCTAGCCAAGAGCTTGACCACTCTTTAACCTCAAGCTTCGGCCAACTACTTTGCTAAGAGTTCAGCCATGTTTCCATGTCACCTTATGCTGATGTCATTGACAACACATGGCCAACTCCAAGTTTCCAATTAATTAACCTTTCCACAAATCTGTCTACACCAAGTCCTACGTAGGTCAGAAGTCAAAGGTCGAGGATTGATCAAACCATTGCTTCTTGTAGCGAGGCTCGACTATCCAATGGGATGACTAGGTCGGGGGTTGGGACTCAACTATCCATCTAAGTTTTTCCAAGTGGCCCAACTTGGAACCTTGAGGACAAAACCCATCCAACACTTTGATCCCTTTTGACTACCTAACTTTTACTAGAAATAACTCTTGATCCTAGATGCCTTTTCGGACTTCAACATACCATTGGAAAGCTCTTTCAGAGCATTATCCAACTATGCCACTTGAAATAAAATCTAAACTAATATCTATAAGAAAAAAATACGTCAAATCCTAGGACCCTCCAACCCCCATAGTTATAAAATTTTAGCTTCTTCATTTAACTTGCTACTATTATGATTCTTTGCCAAATACTGTAGCTACCAGAAGACTCCTCCTAAGCTTGAAATTTTACTCAAACTATGATTTTGACATTGATGCAATCGCAATTGACATCAATGCCAACACACTTGATGCCATCTTCCATCCTAACAATGTCAATTGTCCAATAATCTCCCCCTTTGGAATTTATGGTGTTGTAAACCTAGGGACAACCTCTGACTAAGAGGAGGCCAATGCCTAGGACATCTATTCAAAATAAAATAAAATAAAAATTTATGACTGTAAACATCATTTCCCAAATATGTTTATTTAAAATGTAATGTAATTTTTGTTCTTGGAGAAAATGACAAAACCCTTCGAGATGACCAAGATTTCTAAAAATACAACTTATTGAATTTGTACTATGGTAGGAAAGAATATTGAGGAAAATGATTTAATACAGAGGGATGATATAGAGTCCTTTACAAAAAACCTTAGTTGAAATGATGAAATGCAAGAAAGTGAATTGATGAAGCGCAAATTAAGGTTTCTTTAAATAAAAATCTACGAGTACTTTATGCTATTAATGCAACATCAATAAATATGTTATTGAAAAGCAACCAACAACTTCATTAAACATTTTTATGTAGAAGAATGAACATAAATACTAAATTACAGAGATAAAGAAAACATGATATAACCAATCACACATATGGAATCATCTAAAAAAAATTATTGATTCTCTAAGAAAATTGAACATTACACAATAAAATTGGATCTCCAAGCCAAAATACAAAACCCCAAAACTGGTCCCTTGGTCTTCTTTTAAAGAAAGTTTACAATGAGGGGTTGTTTTGAAAACTGCTAGCTTCCCCAAATACTTTTTAAAACTACTTAGTTCTCTGAAAACGTTTAAATATTAAAATAGTTTTGGAATTTTATAAAATTACAAAATATAATGTTTTTCAAATTTGCCAAAAATAGTCTATTTGGAAATTCAGGACTCATATGCTCTCATTACTTCTAGCTCACTTGATGAAGTCGCAGGCTCAATGACTTGAACATTTAGTGGTGTTTCTAGATTTAGATACTTCTTCCAAAGTGCCAGATTAGGAACTGGGCATTGAATTATTCTATTGTAGGCCATCTTTAAATTTGTTAACTTGTTGTAGCTTGGTTTATCGATGAACAAAGTCTTAACTAACCACAACAGCTGGAAATCTCTTTGCAGGTAGTTAACAATGGTTATCCCTTTAACAGTGTAGTATTTTCATGTGAGGAGATAATTTTTCTTTTAGCTTCCACCAGTAGTGTTTGATACTACTCTCAAGAGATAAGGTTCCCTTGTTGATCCCAACATGTTGTCAACCTTGCTCTAATCCTTTTGTCAAGATTAGAGTTAAAAGATGTAATTGATTCTCTAATATCCCCTAACTTGTTCTCTACTTTCTTTCTATACATGTTTCTTCCAACCATTTTGTTTATTTCTAATACCATAGTTGTCTTGTCTAAAATGTTGACTACTGTAAGTTTTTGGGATGATTTGGCATTTAAATAATTAATGATCCTTTTTCCTAGCTATGCACCTTCCTATACTTGATCTTTATTTCTGTGGATAATCACTTCAGAATCCTTTATCATAACTTTTTCTTCATCTATGACAATCATATGATACCAGCCAACTCTAATTTTTTGGATTATGTCTCCCCATATAATTCCCCTCGCTTGGACCAAGGAAATGTTTCATTTAAGCTTCTATTTAATTACATTACCTCATCACACGTTGGTCGATATTTTGTATTATTATGATTTGTAGTCTCCCTAGCCATGTTTGATTGCCTTTCCTTGTGTTTCAGATGCTCTTTGGAGTTATCCAGATCTTTCTACAATTTTTTTAGCTCACTTTATCGCATTTTTAGTTTTTTCATGACCTTGGTTAACTTGTCTGTTGGGTCCTCTAAATCAACATGTACCACAATTGTATAAACATATTTTTCTATCTTCTACAACAACTTATAATTTTTCTCTTTAAGGGATGCAAATTCTTTATTTCTCTCTAATAATTCATTAGTTATGGTATCCTTCTCCTTTTCCACCTGAGCTAATTTTGTAGTCTGTACATTTTCAATTTCCTCCTCAAAGACTGAATCTTTGATTTTGCACCTTGAATTAAAGATTGGATAGTTGTCTTATCTTATGGATTTACCCCAAGCTTGATAATTAATTTCTTATACTATTAATTCTAAGTATGAAGAGCTCTGGAATTTATTTTTTCGATCTTGAGCTTATATATCACCTTTCCCAGAAGTTCTTTTGCCTTACTTGCTGCTAAGGAAGTCTTACTGAGGTCATTATAAATTAGCTCTCTCATTTTCTTATGAGGGTTTATTTTGTATGGTAGTGGGATATATTTAGTATTGAAAGAGATATTCATAGTCCTGAAATCCACATCAGAAGATACTGACCAAGAGACTAGATGAGTAAAAGATAGTTTTAACTAGTTCCTCTCAAGATCCATGGCTGAGAGGAGCCTGGTATGATAACCAATGATTGATTGAGCTTATAATTGTGTGATGACATTACTTTTCACCTTATAATTCTTCACTTCAATTTTTTGAAATTCCTCCTTCAAATTATTCAAGGAAGACAATTTATCTTCATTGGGGATTAGAGATGAGGTTGCACACCTTATACCTCCCAATTGCAACTGGAATCCAACTTCACTTGAAGGCGTCTCTGTCAGTGGTGAACATTTTGTCTCTCCTCCCTGAGTTATTTATTTTTTGTTGGTCTGAGAACTTTCCCCATCAATATCCATGATTTCTGCAACACTTCTCTTCAATCCCTTCTCTGTTGGTAGAGGGGTTTCCACATCCACACCTTGTAATGACTCCTTCATATCGTGATTTTTAAAACTTTTCTATTTCTGGTTTTGATTCAGGAATGTATGGGGAACATGATATTTATTGCCTCCTTTTAGAAATTATTTATTTTGGATCATAGTTCCATTTCTCTCCCTACTGAAAAATCATCTCTCGCATCATCCTCTCAATATATTCTATAGATTTCCTATTATTTACAATGAATGGGCATAATGTTCTAGGAAACTTGAACAAAAACCCCTTTTTGGTTGGGACAAAGTGGACTTGGTCAACATTCAAACTCAACGTGATGAATTCTAGTGCAAAAATCCTCATTGGCACAAAAGTGGAAAGCTTATATGGTGGGGTTTATGGACTATACAACCTTATCTCTATATATTCTTCAAATAAATACCAGTCACCAACCTTCAAGTCTCTGCTCAACTATAACAAAGATTGGGCCTCTAGCGGAATTTTGGGAGAATATGTGTTATTTATAATTATGTATACTACTAACATGAAAGCAACAATATAGTAGGAGAAAACTTCATTATTTTCTTTGCGTTTGAAAATGCCAATCCAATTTGCAACAATATGCTTTTTCTTACTTAAATCAACAATGTTCAGACCTAAATCTAGGAGCTGATCCACATGTGTAGATAGAAAGAGGTAGACCAGTAAAGAGAGGAACCTAAACATCCATAAACGCTGAAATTGAGGAGTTGAAAGTTAATAGAATGCTCCCAATAAGTAGGAATATCCAACACAACATTAGGCTACATCATCAGATGGAAAAACCCTAGGTATTGGAAATTTATGAATGAGGTATCATCTCGTCCCAGAACACCCATAATCATAGATAGAGTCGGATTGATAGTCTTAGAAAAAGAATTTATAGGGAGATTTGTAGACTCTAGAGAAAGAACATTGGAAGGAAATATGGGACTAAGCAATTTGTTTGTATACTCCCTGGAAAGGCTTTGTTACAAAGACAAAGGGATTCATCAGTGAATTTCATATAATTCTCTAGCTGCAGGAAATCTAAAGATGGACAGATTAACAAAGAGGAGACCTGCAAAATATTTTCATCCATTTAATTCATGACATAAAACTTCTTCTAAGGATATAAGGATGAGGTAAGCCAACTGATAAATTCAGGGAAAGGGTATGTATGGGGGATAATAGTTCTGCCAGGATCAAATCTTACTACCCATAGGGATATTTCTAACTTAGTTTGACTAACCGACAAGTTCTGATGAATTTCCATTAAATTTAAATGACAAACGAAATCGAAGATATCCCCTTCCATGTCTATTGAAGGTATATGAGTAGATGACCCAGATAAAGAAACTTTTTTGTCCATTTAATTTTTTTTTTTTAAGCAAAATGAAGGTAACCAGGTAATATTAGTACGTGGATTCTTCAGGGATGGAGTCACTATAATTTAAAACTAGAAGCAGGAGCGAAAACAACAAACAAAACAAATGAAATGGGCAAAAAGAGGTTTTTTTTTTTTTTTCCTCTGTTGATAAAGTGGGAAAAAGTGAGAGTTATGATAAGATAGACAAAAGGTACAGAGGAATGAGGTGTCAAATTCTGTAGGAATATGGAGGTGACGTGGAGGGAATGAGGGTGATGTGGAGCATGACATGGAGAAATAGCTCACTCACTTGTTCATAGTCACTTGTTTCCATCGTAGAACCCACTTACTTCCCTTGAGGGAACCTTGGATGGTAAGTGGTTTTATCGTGGGCTGTTGTTGAGGTAGATATAAGTTGTCGATCTACCAAACGACGTTTTTTTGAAACTTCCCCTCGAGGGCACTACCCGCCATAAACCTCATTCATTTTGCGTCATCATACTTCGTTTTTGGCATGGTCTGATTAGAGTTGCATTGATATGCTTATAGAGTTACACACTCTTTATTCCGTTTTCGTTGCTTTATGTGTACGTGGGATGACCCACCCTTTTAAGTGCATATGAATATTCACAAAAATTCGAGCCTGTAACATTAGGTTTACAACCAAATATAAAATCCTTACAAAATATAAATTCATAGAATCCCACATTTCATGCTTCCTTTCTTTTTTTTATTTTTCTTTGTCTCTTCTTACTATTTTTATTTTTGGAATATATCTGTATCTTACGATTTTTTTTTTTTTAAATAACATAAAGAAGAAATAACTACAACATATGGCAACAGTTCCATACCTTTTTGTAGTAGCTCTTAGCAACATAACTAACCAAACATGGTTCTCTTCATCTTTGCACCCCCTGACATCTATAGACATCATTTCATTCTGCAATTGCATCTTCCCCTTTTAAATCAATGGAAAATAATGCACCAAATGAAACAAACTCCCCTTTAAACTTTACAACCTACCCTTTAATTGAAGCTCATTAGAATGCAAGTGGAACCAACTTTATTGAAGCTCGTTAGAATGCTCTAAAAAATATCAGAACTTTATTGTTCTTTGCCACAAAGGGGTTCCAGAAATCTAGATTTGGGAATAAGAAAGCTAATTCAAGTGGCTCAATGATTACTATGACCTTCCAAAGCTTTTCCAAGAATGAAATGATGCTTTTGATCCTGCAAAAGAACTTACATCAACCATTTAACCCAATCCTACAACAAGAAATCATTAATACTAAATGGAGAAACAGAAAGAAATAAAACAAGAGATGCATGTGAATAAGAAGTGAAAAAAAGGAAAGAAAATGATACAAAAGGGCTTTGAGGCTCCTAGGACGGCCAAGCCCAATGAAACTCAGAGACCTATGGTGGAGAACAAGATTTAGAGGCTGAACATGACACCAATCTTCATTATTTTCACCAATACAATTACATCCCGCAAGAAAATACAATGGAACTGCAGAAATACGAGTTCTCTCCACAAGAACACTAATGAAAATCTATCCCTAGAGGAAAATTCGACTTAGTACTTATAAAAAATGATTAAGAATCATTCCCCATAAATGGAGGAAGATTTCCCCACCAAAATCCCTTGATTAGTGGATCTGTTTCCCAATACTATGAATCTGCATTAAATGGTAGGGAACACATTCCTAGATTTTCTCAATCATTGGAGTTCCAAAATCTATGCCATAATTCCATAATATCTTGTTGATTTATTATTTAATAGTGATCCTCTTGTAGTAGGGAGAAAGTCCCTAAATTATCTCCTCCTCCAAATCTTCATAATCTACCCAATATTCTCATAATATTTCAAAAAAATAAATAATATTAGACACAAATATGCAATTATTCATAAACCTTCTTAATGAATATATTAAAGTTAAAAATACATTATCTAATGAAAATAGATAGGTTTAATGTGTTTAAGGATGGTCATAGGCCTTAATTTATGTTTAATTTAGAGGCATGAGCCTTAATTTATGTCTAATTTAGAGGCCCATCAGTAGGCAAGCCTGTGGAGCGACTTTGGGTTTCTTGTTTCCCTCACGCCTATAACATGGGAGCATCTGAGCCTTAAATTTTCCAAAAGCTCAGTGGAACCCCAATGCAAGTTGTCTAAACTATTGGATTGGTTCTTGAGGGTCATGTAGCTAATGATTGATGTATGTATGGTGTGTTTCCATCGATTCCACTTCCTTAAGGTGACTTAGGAGGTCGAATCATATCCTAGTGGCCTCTCGTTGCATGTTTACCCCAACTCGACTGTTTCTTGGATAGTTGTGGGAGGAGGGTGTTATAGAGTGGTATCAGAGCATGGTTCACCCCTCGGACTAGATGGGTTATGTGTTGGTCATGCATGCATGTCAGTTGCATGTGTGTCTCTTACACTTATATACTTGTTACATTTGCTTAATGATTGATTAGGGTTGTAGTATGGTTATCATGGAGAATTTGATATTGATTTCATGAAATGTATTTGAAATGAGTATGTCATTGATTTTGTATGGATTATATGTCACTTACATGTTGATTTCATGATACCTACTTACATCCTTGTATGTTAGGATACATTTTTGAATATTTTGATTACATGCATTAGTCTTGTAGTTTGATTACAAGAACTAATCGATTATGTTCAACTACATGCAGTTATGAGTATTTGTAGTTGGTTTGGCATTGCTTATGCATACTATTGGTTGCATGTGGAAATGTGTACAATGGAGTAATGGTTTTTTTCATGCATGAGGTCATAGCATGCATTGTTGATATGGCCTTGCATTGATGACTGAATCCTAGTTAGAGTAATGTTTATGAGTTGATACATTTACTTGCGTATGTCTATATGTTGTTATAATTATGTTATACATATATCACACTAATTTGGTAATGTTTTTGACAAGGTATCCTCCCTAAGTTATGCTAAGGTACGTGATTTATTATGATTGGTTTATCTAACATACTATGCCTTGCAAGAAGAAATATCAAATGGATAGCAAGACGGTTGACTACAAATACTCTCCCTACGAATTCGAAGAGCAGTATGGTGTTCGGAACTCTTCCAACTTGGTAGTGACACTGAGAAGTTTAAAGGAAGAGATCAAGAGTTCTGAGGTGGATAATGAAATAATCATGCAGTCACAAGAAAAGTTAACAGAGGTATGTGCCTTATTCAGAGGTTCATTAGTGGATTATTGGTTGCATTCAAAGACATGATCGAGTTCAATGAGACTAGATCACTGGAGGAGGCCATTCAAAAGCTAAGACATTTCTATGAACACTTGAAGCGCAGAACTGAGGCTAAGTCATACTGGAGAGGTGATGTAAAGAACAAAGGAAAATGTGATAAAATGTGAGTAAGGCCACAAAGTACAAATAACAAGGAGAATGTTGCACAACCTAAGAAGTTCAACGTATCAAATAGAGGATAGGGACATCAACCTCAAGAGCAGAGTAAGGAGCTTGTGCATTGTTGGACTTGTGGCAAAGACCACCTTAGGAGAGATTGTCTACAATGTCAGAGTGGTAGACCTTAGATATACAGTGCACAGGAGGCACAGACTATTGGAGAGGCAAGCCAGAGTATTCCCCGTATCTATGCAATCGTGGAAAACAAGTAGGCCGAGCATCAAGCATCTATCATTGAGATGGATGGTAAGCTTTGTGATCAAGTTATTTCTATTTTGATTGACCCTGGATCTAATTATAGCTATGTTAGTCTTGACTTGGTGGGTAAACGTGGTTTGAATAAGGAGTTCCATGCAGACTCTTGGTTAGTACAATTGGCTATAGGTATTGTGCATTTGATTTGAATGGTATGCTTACTGCAACACATTTGAAAAAATTACTGTTGGGTTCATACAATATGTTATTGGGCATGGATTGGTTGTATTTACATAGAATGAAGGTTGAGTGTCATGACAAAGCCATTGAGTGTGTTGATGACAATGGAGAACCAAGAGTCTTGAAAGGTAAGAAAAATCCACATTAGTTAGGATGGTGAAATCTATGTAAGCAAATCATAGCTGAAGGAAAGGATGTAAGCTATTTGCAGTTAATATTTCTAGTGATAAGGGTAAGGAGGTTGAGGATGCAGATGTATTGATTAAGTAACCGGTTTTACAGCAATTCAGGGATGTATTTCCTGAGGAAAATATAGAGTTTCCACCTCATAGGGAGGTAGAATTTTCTATTGAGTTAGTGCCAGGGGTAGCTCCAACATCAAAAGCACCTTACAGGATGAGCACACCTAAGCTGGTTGAGTTAAAATTGTAGCTGAATGAAATGTTGGACAAGGGGTACATTAGGCCAAGTGTATCACCTTGGGGCGCACCAGTCTTGTTTGTGAGGAAGAAATATGGTACTCTCAGATTATGCATTTATTACAGGAAGCTGAAAAAAGTGACCATCAAGAATAGATACCCTTTGTCGAGGATTGATGACTTGTTCGATAAGTTGAAGGGATCATCAATGTTCTCGAAGATTGACTTGAGATCCAAATACCATCAGGTACACATCAAAGAGGACATATACAAGACTGCATTCAAGACCAAGTATGGGTATTATGAGTTTGTTGTTGTTCCATTTTTCTTAACGAATGCTCTAGGTACATTCATTTGTTTGATGAATAGCGTGGTTCAACCATATTTGAATAAGTTTCTTATTGTGTTCATTGATGATATACTAGTATATTCTAAGAATGAGGAAGAGCATGTCGAGCACTTAGCATAAGTGTTTAGGATGTTGAGAGAGCATCAGTTGTATGCTAATCTCATCAAATGTAGTTTCTTTCAAACCAAGGTAAACTACTTGGGACATGTTGTCTCCAAGGAGGGATTGCAGTGGATCCAGAGAAGATAAATAACATCGTGGAGTGGGTAGCTCCTAAGAGTGTGGATGAGGTGAGATATTTCATGGGTTTGGCAAGCTACTATAGGAGGTTCATCAGGAACTTCTCGCAAATTTCTTATCCTATCACATCATTGTAGAGGAAAGGTAAGAATTTTGAATGAACTGAAGAGGGTGAGACTAGCTTTAAGTAGCTTAAGTAGTTGCTAACACATGCACCAATACTACATATTGTAGATTCGAACAAAGAGTTTGTGGCATGTACAGATGCTTGCAAGAGAGGGCATGGTGGAGTCCTTATGCAGGAACGATAGGTGGTCCCTTATGAGTCGCAAAAACTAAATGAGCATGAACAGAACTATCCCACACATGATCTCGAGTTGGAAATGATTATACATGTATTGAATATGTGGAGATAATATATTCTTGGCAGGAGGGTTGTGCTTATGTGTGATCACATTGGGTTGAGGTTTTTGTTTGACCAACCAAATTTGAATTCTTGGTAGGCTAGATGGTTGGCCATGATCAATGAGTTTTACTTTAAGATCAAATACATCAAAGGCAAGGAGAACTGAGTGGCAGATGCTCTTAGTAGGAAGGTACAGGTGAATCACTTGGAAGCTATGAGCTCTTATGGGACAAATTTGTAGGATAGGATCTTGCAAGTAGGATAATAGGATGTTAGATACATGGAGATTGTGCACATGTTGTTGTAGGGTGATAGTACAAGTATACGTACGCGTCATGGTAGATGTACAGGTGCAGGTGTAGGTACAAGCACAGGTAGTGGTACAAGTACAGGTGGCAATATAGGTACAATCATAGGTATACATACAGGTATAGGTGCAGGTGCAAAAAACTTGGATTATTGTCTTACAACAGATGGTTTGGTTAGGTTTCAAGACAGGGTATATGTGCCAGATAACAGTGAGCTCAAGAAGGTGATCTTGAGGGAGTTTCATGCGAAACCATATTTAGGTCACCCAGGTTATCAGAAGACACTCACGACAGTGAAGAGATATTACTATTGGCCAAATCTAAATAGGGATGTAGCAGAATTTGTGGTTAGGTGTTTTGATTTTCAGTCAGTGAAGGCAAAGTGCAAACATCCAGGTGGACTGCTACAACTGATCACTATCTCGGAGTGGAAATGGGAGCTCATTTCCATGGATTTCATCACAAGGTTGCCAAAGCATTAAGGGAATTTTGAGGTCTAAAATGGGCCTCCTACGAAAAATGTACAACCAAAATAAAATTTATAAAAACCAATAGGATTCAATATGATGATGTCAACCATGGAGGATGATTCACCATTTTTGGAGTAAAAGAGTAAAAATATTAAAAAATAATAAAACAATAAAACTAAATTTTCAACTCATATTTCAACTTATCTCCTTATGGTTTTACTCAAATTTCAAGCAAGGGTACTCATTGGATGTGAAATTTAATTTCTAGTACAAGGAGTACCCATGTTGCATACTTTCGATGGACCCGCTAAACGAAAAGTGAGAAATACATGAAAAAATGTGGTTGCAATAACATTTTTTTTACGTATTTCTCATTTTTCATGTAGCAGGGTCCATTAAAAGTATGAAACATGGGTACTTCTTGGATGAGGAATCAAATTATGCATCCAATGAGTGTTGCCACTTGAAATTTGAGTAAACCCATAGGGAGATAAGTTGAAAATATGAGTTGAAAAATAGTTTTTCTTTTTTCCTACTAAAATTGATGATGTAATCTAATATTATTTTATTATTTCCACTATTATTTTATTATTTCCTTAGGAATCCCATTTTAGACCTCAAAAGTCCCCTAACGGATAGTGAAACAACATGACTCAATTATGGTCATTGTGGACAAGTTAACAAAGGCTGCACACTTCATTCCAGGGAAGTCTACACTCTCAGCTAGTGATGTGGCACATGTATTTATCAGAGATGTGGTTAGACTACATGGTGTCCCGAAGAAGATTTTTTTAGACAAGGATGCGAAGTTCACTTCCAAGTTTTGGAAGGAGTTATTTGCATGTTTGGACATAGAGTTGGCCTTCAACACTGCTTATCATCCGTAGACAGATGGACAGACAGAGAGGGTCAACAGGATTTTAGAGGACATGTTAAGGATGCATGTGATGCATTAGGAGTGGAAGTGGGAAGAGTATCTACCTTTGGTCGAGTTTTCATACAACAACAATTATCATGACTCATTTAGGATGAGTCCTTTTGAGGCATTGTATGGGCAGAGTTGTAACACTACCATCATTTGGAGTGATCCGGTTAGTAGGATATTGATTGGAACAAATATGTTGGAAGACATGGAACAAGAGATGCAGGTGATCAAGAAGAATATTAAGGCAACATAGGATAGGCAGAAGAGATATACTAATAGGAATAGGTTTTTCAAAGAGTTCCAAGTTGGGGAATAGGTGTACTTTCATATCAAACCGAAGAAGAGATCCTTGCGGATTGGATCATGTACCAGGCTGGCACCACGTTTTTGTGGACCCTTCAATATAACCGAGAGGATTGGGCTAGTAGCCTATCAACTTGGACTGCCTCCGAGTAAAATTCCATGATGTTTTCCATGTCTCATTGCTTAAGAAGTATGTTAAAGATGTCGATCATGTGATTGATTGGTCTGTATTGCAAGTGGAACTAGATGGAGAATTATAACTAGAGCCTCAATGTATATTATAGAAAAAGGTGCTCATGCTCTGGAACCGAGAAATCAAGCAAGTTAAAGTGCAATGGAAGCAATTTGGGCCCAATGAAGCTACATGAGATATGGAGGATCAGATGTGGGCTATGTATCCTTCCTTGTTTGTTGGTTGAGGCAAAACAACTTGATATGGTGGTTTGGTGATTTCTTATGGTTGTTTGGTGATTGCTTCATGATGATTTAGTATTTGCTTTATGTTGCTTTAGTATATGCTTTATGGTGATTGCTATATGCTTTATGATAGTTGATATATGCTATATGATGTTTTGATATATGCCTAGATATGGTGTTAGTATATGTTTGATATATGTTTGGGTATATTATTTGGCATATGTTTTGGTATATATATATATATATATTATATTATATATATAAATATATATATATATAATATATATATATATATATATATATATATTGATGATGTTTCTATATGTACCCATGTCTATGGATGTAAATACCGTAACGAGATGTGTTATAAAGCTCCACTATGTGGTATGGGTATCATGTTATTATGATTATGTTGTTATGTTATTATTCTATCATATGGTTATGTTATCATGATGTTCTAATGTTATATTCTTTGGCACTCAACAGGATGATCATTGTAAATACCCTAATGATTTGCGTTATAAACCTCCATTATGCGGTATGTTGTCATGTTGTCATGATGTTTTGTCTTGATAATATCTTTCATTATGAATAATCTATCAATTTGTGTTATAAATCTCCATAAGAAACATGTCTTCTTTTAGCAGGTTACTGAGGTATATGTGTGATTGATCATTGAGGATGGTGTCCCCAAGGGGGAGGTTTTTGTAACATCCCTGATGAAAATTACATGTAATAAATGTTAAAAATAATAACCACGGATGACTGGGAAACTTATTCCAAGATGATTGGTGGGTAAGACATATTGGGGGTGTTCATTTGGTAGTTTAGGGTTAAGGAAATTGGCAAAGGAAAAGGCATTAAAAGACATTTTGGCACAATTACATATGCAAATAATGGAAATTAGGAGAAAAAGGAGGTGAAAGGTCAGAGGTTGCATGTGAGGAGTAAAATGAAGGAAAATATTGTAAAATGAAGAAAATAGAGGCCTCATTCATAAAAAGGCTTCTGAGGATCAGTTGGAAAACTTTTGTAAGTTCAGTGTTGGATCTCTCTCTCATTATTATCCATCTCTCTCATACTCTTGGATACTTACAGTTTTCTTAGAGCACTCTTGGAGGGTGTGGCATACTTGGATTCTTGGAGAAAGAAGGAAAAACATGAGCATGAAAGTGCAAGAAGGCATTAGCATCAGAAAATACATCATATTTTCTTGCAGGTATCAAGTTGCATCTATGATTTCTTCACTAGTTTGGACATGCATGGTATATGCATGTGGATTCTTGGTCATGATTTGTCATTCACATGGAGGATTTCCTGGATTGATAGTGGATTTCCTAGCCTTGCCATTTACTGGATAACCATGGTGATTATGGGTTTATTTTCATTTCTTTGTTTTGGTTGGTTCTCATGTTTCCTTAGCTTGGGTTTGAGTTATTAGTTCCTGGAACCTTGGTTTGAAAAACACTCTAGAGCCCTTCAATAGCTTGGATTGAGTTAATAGTCCTAGAGCCTTGGTTGGACAAACACTCTAGAGCCCCGCTGCACTTGTGGGTTAAGTTACTAGTCCTGGAGCCTTAGTTGGAACAAACGCTTTGGAACCCTGGATGGCTAGGATGGAGACCAATCTGGTGATGGTTTTGGTGATGTCTGATCATGAGGTGGAATCATTGTTTGATGGGTTGAGGTGGATGGCCTCTGGAAGCCCTGGATGAGTTTTGATTAATGTGTGGTATGAGATCCCACATTCAAGCTTGGAATATGGCACGGGGGTGAATGGCTGAAGAGAGATTTGGCTCAACAATTCTATGGTCGGGTGGAACGTGGTAGTCCCATCTTTGGTTTGTTCATTGCATTCATTAATGAGAAATACAGTCCCTTGATTTCCATGGGTAAAGGTACATATGTATTTATAGGTTTGATGAATAATATGTTTATTGTATTTTTGTTCCTATTATGCTGGTTATATGCACATTTTATGATTGCAACCATGTATGGATCTCAACATGCTTTTACTTGTATGTGAATGGATAATATGTCTATGACCTAATAGATGGTAATGCAACAAATGGTATAAGGGAACAACGGTTTAGAACGATTCTCAGATAAGTATGAGATCCCTACACTTAACTCTGTTATTTACACCTATATATTATATGTCGATGATATGTTTGACGAAATGCTTGTCATGGCTAGTAGGGATCCAGTCAAGTTATTGAACAAGTAATTATTTTAATGTTGTCATTTCCATGTTAATTTACTGATTTGAAGATATGGTTCAATTTTGGGCAGTGAACTGGGCTCTGGGCCTACAAAAGTGGCTCAAATATCGGAGTTGCTAGCATAACACTAACAATTTGGGTCTTTGGTCACTGGTAGGCAAGCCTGTGGGAGAGACTTTGGGTTTCTAGTCGCCTTCATGCTTATAGCATGGTAGCATCTAAGCCTTAAATTGTTCAAAATCTTAGTGGGAGTCCAAGGCAAGCCATTTAAACTATTGGATTAGTTCCTGAGGGTCTTGTAGCTGATGATTGATGTCTATATGGTGTGTTTCTGTCAGTTCCACTTCCTTAGGGTGAATTAGGAGGTTAAATCATATCGTAGTGGCCTCTTGTCACATGTTTACCCTTGTTGGTTGGTTGCTTGGGTAGATGTGGGAGGAGGGTGTTACAATGTTTGTCCAATTTGGCATACCAATACCTAGGGGCTTTTTTAATCCCATATAGATCCTTTTCAATCTACAAACATAATGTTTATTTTCTGAGAGCACAAGTCCTTCTAGTTGTTCTATATATAATTCCTCTTCTAGGTATCCATTGAGAAAGGATAATTGCAAGTCATTTGATATTTTTTGATATTCTTGTGGCTGGAATAAGAAAGGAACATTCTAATTGCTTCCATTCTTTCTAATAGTGAAAAGGAATCTTAAAAATCTGTCCCTTCTATATGTGCATACACTTTGCAAACTAGTCTTGTTTTTCCTTATCACTTGTCTTTCCTCGTTTAACTTGTTCTTAAAAACTTATTTAATGCCTATAAATTTTTTGTCTATGGGTCTAGGGACAAGCTCCCAAGTGCTAGGTTTCTCAGTTTGATCCAATTCTTCATTTATTGCTTTCACCAGAGCTTATCTTCACTTGCTTGACTAAAAATTTTGGGCTCAATATGTGACAGCGGGGCAAGATTTTCACATCTTGGACTCCCAAGGAGTGTTCTCTTAGTTTGAACACAGAGTCCACTATCACCAATAATTTTACTTTCTAGGCATCAGTTTTGCACATACCTGGAAGGATTTCTGTGCCTCTATGTTGCATCTTCTTCTTTTTCTTATTCTTCTTCTTGATTTGATAATATGGAGGTTGAATTTTCTTCTTCACCTGAGTTCGTGCTTTCTCTATATGGCTCTGAACGTGATAATATTTCATCCACTACAATATCAATGCAATATTTAACCTTTTTTTTGCTCTTGTTGAAGTATCCATTAATATTAGCTAAATACCCAAGAAATATACCTTAATCAGCTTGAGAGTTAAATTTTCTAAGATCTTTATCATTACTCTTGATATAACATTTATTCCCAAATATCTTGAAATGTTTCACTAAATATGGTCTCCCTTTCTGAAATTCATAAGTAGTCTTCTCACTGCTAGGCCTGAGTTGTGTTGCTTCTCCACAAAAGTTGTGTGCAACATCCCCTTCATCCATCATTTCCCCTACCATCTTCTGAATAGTTTTTTTTTTCCTCTCTACTACTCTATTCTATCATAGTGTTATGGCTGTTGAGTACTACCTCCTTATGCCATGTTATTCACAAAAATCTTCAAAATATCTTAAGGTGAATTCTCCTCCTTTGTTTGATATTAAGAATTTAATATTTAGATCTTTCTCATTTTCAACCTGAGCTTTAAATATATTAAACTTTTTGAAAGCTTCTAATTTTTCTTTGAATAACATTATCCAAGTGGTCGTGGTAAGATCATAAAAAAATATAATAAAGTACCTTTTTCCTCTATGGATATTTGTTCTTGTAGGACCATAGATATTAGTGTGAAATAAATATAGAGGTTTATAGGTTGAGAATTTCTTTGTCTTAAATTGAGTCCTTGTATTCTTTCCAAACTGACAGGATTTGTAGATTACACTATTGAGCTTTGACAATTTTGGAAATCCTCTGAATACTTCTATTTTGATGATATTTATTAGGCTATAAAAATGTATATGACCAAGTCTTCTATTCCACAATCAAGTCTGATTTTACTTACTTAGGTAACAACTTACTCTGGAATCATCAAACACATATACATTGTTGTGAGTCCCGACTCCATTTCCCATAAGCTTCTCATTCTCAACTTTTTATATCTCATAGTCTTTGGATCGAAAAGTCACATTGTAGCCATTATCATACATTTTACTTACACCGAGAAAATTATTCTTGAGGCCTTTCACATACAACACATCTTGGGCCTTGGTCTTCTCATCAAGATTAACTATGCCCTTCCCCTTAATTTTACTAGAGCGTTATTTGAAATTGTGACATTATTCCCCTTGTCTTTGTTTTTGAGAAACAAGAATTTACTCTTGTCCCTAGTCATGTTTTTAGAGAAACCACTATCAACATACCATCTGTTTTCTTGATCATGTGAAAATAGAGCAAGTCCACATTCCTTGTTTCTCTCAATCCTCTGCTTCCAACTCCTCTTGTCCCTAAAAAATGTTGGTTTCTCAATGTAGTGTGGCTTGGTAGAGTACTCAAACTTGCTTCTACACACACTTTCCATGTGACCAAAATTATTACACTCGAAGCATTCAATTTCATCCATTTGGGAGAGAAAGGATTCCTATTCTCAAGGAGTAGGTTCTGAGCTCTAGAATTTTTATAATTTCTATATTTGATATTTTCATCTCTTTCACCTTTAACAATTCTAAGACTAATGGCTTTATGTCCAAAGACATGACATTTATAGAAATATCCATAAAATAACTTAGGGTACCTTGCATTTGAAAATTGATGAGTTTGAGCTAATTACTTGTACCTTAATTGTCTTATTGACTAATTTGCATACTTGTGTGGAGGAGTATTTAATAAGTTGGCATTCTTTCTCCAACACTGAGTTATTCTTTGATTTGGTTTTGGTTTATCTTCACTGACTTTACCTTGTAACACCTTTGCAAAGCTCTAAGGGCCTATGAATCCTATGGACCTGAAAATTGCCTTTCCTTTAGAGGACTTTTGTGGTTCAAAGTATCCCAGACCTACCTTGTTTTTTGGAAACCTTTGACTACTCAAGATGTTATTTAATTTATTTGTTCATTCAAAAAGTTTTCTGTCCAAATCCTTCTCAAATTAGAATTCTCAAGGTATGTTCTTAAGAAAAAAAATACTCTAAATTGTGACAATTCTCTTTCCATTCAAGGATTAAGTCATTTAGAACCTCTTCCTTTATTTTTTTATTCCTCTAACTTGAATTTTAGGGACATAATTTCTCCTTTTCATGTTTCGAGAATCATATCCTCCTATTTCTTGATCAACTCTTGTTTCAAATGTTTATTCTCATCCTCTATTTTTCACAGGTATTTTGTTTTTCTTCTAATTGAAGTGCTAGGTCATTTTTTATTTTAATGGAATCTTCAAGTTTTTCTCTTTGATAAACAAAATCCTCATTGTCATAATTGTACATACCTTCTTTAGCTTGAAACAACTACACTTTTAGTTTCTTGTTGTTCTTTCTGGCCTTCTTTAACTCACCAAGAGCATTGATGAGCTCCCCTTCGACATACACTGCTCCTTCTTCTTCCTCAAGCTCTTTGTCTTTCTTAGATTTGGAGTCAAATTAAAATGTCGCGAGTAAGCACTCATTAGGCACACCTTTAGAATAATATTCTTTGGATTAGAGCCCCTTCTTCTTGAAGGATTTATTCTTCTAATGTTTTTGAGATTTGTCCCTTGGATTTTGAACCTTATCCTTTTTTGGATTTTATTTATAAGGGAACTTGGAAGAAAAATTCTCAACTCTCCCACAATCAAAGCATTTGAAGGGTACATTTCCCTTCTACTTACCTAAACCATATTTTAATTTTCTAGAAAAATGAACTATCTTTTGATCATATTCACATCTGGAACATTCTTGGTGATGTTTTTCCTCCTTAGTCTTCTTAAGCACTTTGAATGTTACCTCGTTTGGTTTAATATTCTCTTTTACTAATCTCATTTCATAGGCTATGAGAGTTCCATGTAGCTGGTCCATTGTGATATTTTCAAGTTTGTCATCTTCTTGATGGCTGAGTTTTTGGCATTGAATCTCATAGGAAGGGACCTCGAAACCTTTTGAATAACTAGTTCCTCTTTGATATCTTCACCAAGTCCTCTAATAATGTTTGTCACCTCATCAACTCGAATGAAATATTTTGCTATGTTTTCTTATTCATTCATCCTTAAGCTCTCAAATATCATTCTGAAGTTTTAGAGCTTGGATTGCTTGACTTTCTCATCTCCTTCATGACTTTTATTAAGTTTGTACCACACTTCCTTGGATGAATTACATTCCATTACCTTTACTAGTTTAGATTGACTAAGATCAAAGAGAATGGCATTCTTGTCTTTTATAGTGTTTCCATTGATCTTATTGTTGGAAATAATACTGAGAGGGGGGGTAAATAAGTATTATCAAATTCTTTTCAATATGTCTTCTTGATTTATACTTAATTTAATCTTGTATGTCAGTAGTATATAATAATGAGCATGAACAAGAAAAACAGATAGTCACACCAAAGAACACCAGATATAAGGTGGAAACCCAATGTGGGTGAAAACCACCTGCTGCAATATGTCTCTATCTTCTTTCAATTAGAAACTTCTTTTACAATGATTTTGTACTGGTGTAGTCCTTTACCAGTATGTAAGCTACAACCTGCAGAGAGCTACAACTCTCTCTCGTTTTCCAGTCTCTCCTAGAAGGGAGCTACAACCCCCTTAGCTATTTTACTTCTTTAAGGACCACGTTTCATGAATTTTCAAACTGGATCCAAGAAGATCAAATAATCATCAAGTACATGCAAATCACCCAGTCTCCTTATACAATAAACCAATGAATCACCCAACTCTTCAGAGTGCTGTAAACATAAAAGAATACCAGAAATCTAAACCCAGAATTCTGCAACAATAGATAAAAGACAGTCAACAAATGTTTCAAGATAAGTCCGCAACTTCACCAATAGGGGCCTGCGTATATCCGCAGCTCTTCTGAGACTAAACTGCGTAGATCCGCACTGGTGGTTCTTCTCCTCTGCATACTTCTTCTCAGGTCCGCACTCTTACTATCTGTCAGACAGCGTACCTCCACATTGTTCCTTTTCCCGCACTACGTACCTCACACTTCTCCTTTTGCAGCTCTGCGTGTGGCTCGTATTGCGCGTTCTCCTGCACTGTATACCATGCACTGTGCCTTTCTCTGTGCTGCGTACCCCCGCACTGCGCCTTTTGCTACGTTGCGTACCCCCACACTGCACCTTCGGATCGCCTGCGGACTTCAGATTAGGGCCAAATTACTAGTCCTCTAATATGTCATAATCAGTTAGATCCACCGATCTGCTCATGCACCCAAGAGATCATGACTTATCAATAGATTTGCCTTAAGTTTTCTCCTTGATTTAGATCTAGCTTTTAAAAATAAATCACCCAAAATTTCAGATCTTAAGATATTCAAATTTCACGGTGAGTGGCCAAGAGATCTCCTTTCCTTTTTATAGGCAAGCCTTTCACAATACCATTGTCCAAAACCATAATAACACAATACCATGAATCCAATACCTTGGATCAATATTTGTAGATACAAAACCATGGACCAAAACCATAGGTCAGGCTAAATACCATGAACCATTCATAAATATTCCCACGTGCACGTGATTTTTTGCATTGGAGAGAGTGAAACTGGGATCTGCACCTATTGAACGAAGAACCTGCATGCATGTCCGCACTCCTTGGTCGGCGAACCTGCGGGTCCGCAGCTTCTTCTAGGATTACCTGCGGGTATCTTAATTTGCATGATTTTGAGTGCCTGAACTGTGATCTGTCACAAGAGTGAGTTGCCATCAAGTACAACACCTGTACCATAGAGCCAAACCAGAATCATAATGCCAACAATCTCCCCCTTTGGATTTGATGGCAACCTCAAGATCCTCAATGTCATTCTCCCCCTTTGACATCAAGGGCAAAGGGTTATGCTACCCCTGAGAACATGCTTAAGTCTTTGCTCTGTTGATAATGCTCCCCCTGACCAGATCCAAAATCCACCAAAATCCACCATAAATTTCTTCAAGAAGGACCATAATCAACCATGACCAATGAAAGAGATAGAGACATATTGCAGCCATGTTCAGATCAACATCCATGTACTCCTTCTGTGCTACAATAATGCCAACAATGCATTGTATGTGCCCCCCCTTGAACCTGTGCCATTCGATCTACGACCAATCCATAAACCAGCAAATGTACGCGTATACCCCATATAAACTTCACGTACAACCAACAGATGAGATTCAACAACAAGATGATGCATCAACTACCCCCAGCTTTTGCCTGAGGTATTCAAAGGTCTCCCTGGGCAATGGTTTGGTGAGTATATCAGCAACTTATTCCTTAGAAGGAACATACTCCAACTTGACCTTTTGTTCAAGCACTTGTTCCCTGAGAAAGTGATACTTGATCGGTATGTGCTTGGTCTTTGAATGCATGGCTGGGTTCTTTGAAATGCTGATTGCACTTGTATTATCACATAAGATGGAGATAGGTGGTGTACAAGTGGTTTGAGAATCCTGCAAGGTCTGCATCATCCAAAGGAGTTGAGTGCAGCAAGATGCAGCAGCCACATATTCCGCTTCAGCTGTAAATAAAGCAATCGGACTCTATTTCTTGCTGAACCAAGATACTAATCTGGAACCCAAGAAGAATGCACCACCACTTGTGCTCTTCCTGTCATCCACGCTTCTGGCCCAATCTTCATCTGTATAAGCATGAAGTGTGAGATCTGTATCTCTAGGATACCATAAGCCATAATTTTGAGTTCCTTGAAGGTACTTGAAAATTCTCTTCACTGCCTGAAGATGAGCTTCCTTTGGATTGGCCTGAAATCTCCCAACTATTCCCACTGCATGCATGATGTCTGTTCGGGTACCTGTCAAATAAAGTAGACTTCCAATCATAGACCTGTAGGTTGGTTGATGCATTGCTGCTAAATCATCATTTTCACTGAGGTTGCATCCTGTGACCATGGGGGTACATACTGGTTTTGCATCTTCCATGCCATATTTCTTCAAAATCTGCTTGAGATACTTGGTTTGAGACAAGAAGATCCCACCTTTATTTTGTTGGATTTGTAATCCAAGAAAGTATGTCAGTTCTCCAAGCAAAGACATTTCAAATTCTTTCTGCATCACCAAGGCAAAGCTTTGACTCATAGCTTCTTCATTTCTTCCAAAGATAATATCATCTACATACACAATGAGTATTAGCAATTTGTCATTTTCAGTTTTTATATAAAGATTACTATCTGCTAATCCCTTTGAAAAACCTTGTTGATGAAGATATTTGTCCAAACGATAGTACCAAGCCCTTGGAGCCCATTTAAGACCATAGAGAGCCTTTTTTAGTCTGCATACAAGATTTGGATCATTCCCAAGGATGAAACCATCTGGTTGCTCAATGTACACTTCTTCTTCTAAGTCCCCATTCAGAAAGGATGATTTCACATCCATTTGAAAAAATTTGAACTTTTGAAAGCTTGAGAGAGCAAGGAACATTCGGATGGCCTCAAGTCTAGCAATAGGAGCAAGAGTTTCTTCAAAGTCTATTCCTTCTTGTTGAGCATACCCTTTACAAACAAGTCTGGCCTTGCTTCTAATAACATCCCCATTTTCATTCAACTTGTTTTTGAAGATCCATTTTGTCCCTATGAAATTATTATCTTTTGGTCTAGGAACCAACTCCCAAGTGTTGTTATTTTCAATCTGCTCAAGTTCTTCATCCATTGCCTTGATCGAACATTCATCTTTGCATGCCTCTTTTATTTGTGGCTCAGTGGAAGAGAGCAATGCCAAATAGCTTGAGGCTTCTGCAATTGTTCTTCTAGTTTGTACACCTGCTTCTTTCTGCCCCAAAATCAGAGATTCTGGATAATTATTCTGAACGTACCTAGATGGAGTCCTTTCTTCTATCCTTATCTGTTCCTCTAGTGCCTCTTGAGGTTTTTCTTCATCATCTGTCTGATTTGGAGTGTAGTCTTCATCCTCTTCAATATCTTCATGATTTACTTGCCTAGGGATGTATCCTTTTTCATCAACCACTACATCAATGCTGTCAACGATTCTTCCAAGTCTTTTATTATAACACTTATATGCTTTGTTGTAGGGATAATAACCAAGGAGAATGCCTTCATCTGCTCTGGGTTCAAGTTTTCCAAGCTATTCATCAGTATTCTTAATATAGCATTTGCTCCCAAAAATTTTGAAGTTCTTTACCGAAGGAGTCTCACCATACCAGAGCTCATGCGGAGTTTGAGTGTTGTTCACTCGGACATTTGTTTTGTTGAGAATAACAACCGCGGCATATGCAACTTCACCCCAGAAGGTTGCGGGAGTTCCAGACTCATCAAGCATAGCACGAGCCATTTGTTGGACTGTTCTATTCATCCTTCCCACCACTCCATTTTGCTGAGGAGTCCTAGCTATAGAGAATTCCCTTCTTATCCATGTTCTTCACAGAAATCGAAAAATTCATTTGAGGTAAACTCCCCACCTCTGTCGGACCTGAGGCACTTGATTTTGTAATCTGATTCATTTTCAACCAAGGCTTTGAAGGATTGGAATTTTTTGAATGCTTCTTCCTTGTGCTTCATAAGTCCTAACCAAACCATCCTGGAGGAGTCGTCAATGAATAATATAAAGTATTCTTCTCCTCAAGGTGACCTTGTCCTAAATGGACCACATACATCTGTATGGACTAGCTCAAGAGGCCTGCTGGCAGATCCTTCCTTCTCAGGGAAGTTAGTTCTGGTTTGCTTCCCAAACCGACATGATTTGCATATGGTGTTGTCTAGAATTTTGATGTCTGGAAGACCACGAACTGCCTGGTATTTGCATGCTTTCCTTATTTGTGAAAAGCTTAGATGTCCCAACCTCCGGTGCCATAACCAGTGTTCATCATTTTTTCTCAAACAACATTGTTGTTCTCCTTCTTCAAATATGTATAAATTATTTGGAGTTCTTCTGCCTTTGAGTACTGTTCTTCCTGTATCAAGATCACAAACACTACACCCATCTGATCGAAATATTACCTCGGTTCCATTATCGCGTAGCTGATTGACACTCAATAGATTATGCTTCAAGCCATCAACATACAAAACATTTCCATCTTTGACCTTTTCTTTCAACTGAGCA
>APFE031433864.1:44536-61539 GCA_000404065.3 Pinus taeda
CTATTGCAGAAACTTTAGATTCAAACCTAGGGGACAAAGATCTTAGAACTTTTTCAACCACAACAGCCTCTTTTACTTCTTCACCCAAACTTTTCATGCAGTTAACAATCTCATCTACATGAAGAAAATAGTTAGCCACACTTTCATCATTGTACATCCTGAGATTTTCATACTAAATTCTAAGGGTTTGAATTTTTTCTCGTTTTACCTGATCATCTCCTTCATATCTCAGAACAATCTTGTCCTATATTTCCTTTGCGGATTTATACTGCATGACTTTGACAAATTTTGATTGCGATAGACATCCCAATAGAGTATTGATCGCCTTTGCATTTGTTTCATATTTCTTCTTCTCATCCGGATCTGTGGGGGTTGCTGATGGAAAAGTATAACTTGTATCTATGATATCCCAGACTTCTGTACCCAGAGATTGAAGATAGGCAGTAACTCTTACCTTCCAATATACGAAGTTTGTCCCATCAAAAACCAGTGGCCTGATTGATGCTTCCCTCTCGTAGTTGCTCATGATGAAAGATCTTCCTTCAAGCGATCAAGCTTCTTCAGAAGGACCTGCTCTGATACCAATTGTTGCAAATAACACTGAGAGGGGGGGTGAATCAGTGTTATCAAATTCTTTTCAATATGTCTTCTTGATTTTTACTTAATTTAATCTTGTATGTCAGTACCATATAATAATGAGCATGAACAAGAAAAATAGATAGTCACACCAAAGAACACCAGATATAAGGTGGAAACCCAATGTGGGTGAAAACCACCTCCTACAATATGTTTCTATCTTCTTTCAATTAGAAACTTCTTTTACAATGATTTTGTACTAGTGTAGTCCTTTACCAGTATGCAGGATGCAACCTGCAGAGAGCTACAACTCTCTCTCATTTTCCAGTCTCTCCTAGAAGGGAGCTACAACCCCCTTAGCTCTTTTACTTCTTTAAGGACCAGATTTCATGAATTTTCAAACTGGATCCAAGAAGATCAAATAATCATCAAGTACATGCAAATTACCCAGTCTCCTTATACAATAAACCAATGAATCACCCAGCTCTTCAGAATGTTGTAAATAGAAAAGAATACCAGAAATCTAAACCCAGAATTATGTAGCAATAGATAAAAGACAATCAAAAAATGTTTCAAGATAAGTCAGCAACTTCACCAATAGGGGCCTATGTATATCCGCATCTCTTCTGAGACTAAACTGCGCAGATCCGCACTGGTGGTTCTTCTCCTCTGCATACTTCTTCTTAGGTCCACACTCTTACTGTCTGTTAGACATCGTACCTCCGCACTGTTCCTTTTCTCGCACTGCGTACCTCGCACTTCTCCTTTTGCAGCTCTGTGTGTGGCCCGCACTGCGCGTTCTCCTGCGCTGCTTATCATGCACTGCGCCTTTCTCTGCGCTGCATACCCCCACACTGCGCCTTTTGCTGCGCTGCGTACCCCCACACTGCACCTTCGGATTGCCTGTGGACTTCAGATTAGGGCCAAATTACCAGTCCTCTAATGTGTCACAATCAGTCAGATCCACCGATCTGCTCATGCGCCCGAGAGATCACGACTTATCAATAGATTCGCCTTAATTTTTCTCCTTGATTTAGATCTAGCTTTTAAAAATCAATCACCCAAAATTTCAGATCTTAAGATATTCAAATTTCACCGGTGAGTGGCCAAGAGATCTCCTTTCCTTTTTATAGGCAAGCCTTTCACAATACCATGGTCCAAAACCATAATAACACAATACCATGAACCCAATACCTTGGATCAATATTTGTAGATACAAAACCATAGACCAAAACCATAGGTCAGGCTAAATACCATGAACCATTCATAAAGATTCCCATGTGCACGCGCTTTTCTGCATTGGAGAGAGTGAAACTGGGGTCCGCACCTATTGAATGGAGAACCCGCGTGCATGTCCGCACTCCTTGGTCGGCGAACCTGCGGGTCCACAGCTTCTTCTAGGATTACCTATGGGTATCTTAATTTGCATGATTTTGAGTGCCTGAACTGTGATCTGTCACAAGAGTGAGTTGCCATCAAGTACAACACCTGTACCACAGAGCCAAACCAGAATCATAATGCCAACACTTATTACTATCTGCATCTGTAGGATGGGTTGTTGGGATAACATAGTCAACTAATACAAGTCTCTAAACATTTATCCCTAGGGACACGAGATAGGCCTCCACCCTAACTACCCAAAAAAAATAATTTGTCCAATCAAATACTGGTATCTTACTTGAGTAAGCATCATGATTCTCTTTTCTAGACATGATTCCTTATAGACCTGTCTTCCAATGGTTAAATTGTTCCTGAAGGAACCAATGTCTGATACCAAATGTTGGAATAAGGAATTATTGAGAGGGGGGATGAATCGATAATTAATGATAATTTTAACTTTTAATACCAATTATTATTTCCTCTTTTAACTTGGAAATCACGCATATGATAATTCATAACTAAATACATAATAAACAATGTAAACCATTCACAACACACAACATCAACATGAGCAGCACACACACATGGACACAGAGATTTAACACGGAAACCCAAATGGGAAAAGCCACCAATCCATTTGTTATTATGATGTGATCTAAGCTCCTACTCAATTACATCAATTTGTTTGTGAGCACTCACCCACAAGAGTCCCCAACCCCTTCAAATTAGCAAGCCACAACTTGCAAAGAGGCCCCAACCTATTATAAATGAAGGCCACAATATTCTTGATACAATTGTCCTATTTTTCATATAAATTTATGCTAATAACAATGAACTTCCTCTTATTACATAAAAACATAAAGAACTGGTTTGTTGTCTTTTACAACTCCTTCCTCTATGCTATGAAAACACACACTCATTTGCCTTCTTCTCTACTCATCTGGCTCTACTACACACGCACACACACACACTATTCCCATCTCACATATACTCAATACATTTATTTGTTGGCCTACTCTCTTGCACAGCCCATTCCCACTCTCCATACCATGGTAACATCACCACGCACCACACTATTCCAATATAGTATAAATCGACATCTGAGAGTTCTTTATTTCAATACTACACATAAAATGGTGTAGTTTATCAACTCATAATTCAACCCACATGTACTTTAGTATGGTTCACTAGTCTTCAATAAAGAACATGAGTATGGGCACTCATACCAAATCACATGACACTATAAGACTCTCTAGACCTGTCAACACACTATCAGAGATTTTAATTACTCAACATGGCTCACCTTTCTTATTAAATGATCTATTGTATAGATACCACTATTAAGGATGGATCTCTTTAATGTAAATACTTCTCCATTAATTCTCTAAGCTTTGTGGTTCTCATTTCTATGTAGTTTCCATTAATTCTAGCATCAGGTTTTAACATAGTTCCTTACTTTGGAAAAACTCCAGATATGGTATAATTGCCAAATATAGTGGAGCATTGTCAAAGCTTCCAATCCATTTATGCCTTATGAATATCCTAGAGTGATTTTTTCTAAGCTCTAAGGCTGAAAACCTCTAATATAGGAACGATGTGCTAAATTGAGTCTTGGAGCACCTTCTGTCATTTGCCACAGCCATCAACTACTAGGAATATTTCTATCTCCCTAGCTTCGTTACCCTAAGCTTTCTTAATTGTACCTCACCTCCGAAATGATAGCGATAAACCTCTAGGATTACGCATATTGGTGGGACGTCCCTCTAACCACATGCATGATTTCTATTGGTCCACCATCCCTGCTCTGTGTGCCACCTATTATGCCACCATGTCTTGGACCTCTATCACCCTGGAGATATGAACTCAAGAAGCTTTTTGAAATCATCGAGGACCATCCTCTGGGGTTACGTGCCTTGATGGGAATATATGCCACATACACTAACCAATTAAAAAGTAGTTGGGATGACCTGTTAGTGTCAGGACACATTCCATTGTGTCCTAGTGCCTTGTCAGTCTAAAAATTTATATATGTGCCACAAGATGAAATCCCAAGGAGTAACCTCTAGGATGATGTGCTTGTGTGGGATCAAACTTGCATGCTTGTGCTAATGACAGGTTTGTTAGGATGATGTGTATCATCCTCCATGTTGATCTGTATGCCACTTATGCCAACTACCATGTGCCAAGATTTGAGTGGTGCCATGTCTCATCCAATTTCGTCCCACTCGGTCCCTGAAAGATGTCAAATCTACATGTCATGTGTCAGTGTCCTGGACTTCCACATGTCAGTTTGTTAAATCATGTTGATTTCATTCTAAGCCTGTGAGATAATTATATCATCTACCACCATTCCTTCTTCTTGTACATCCAACTATCTTTGTCATTCAATTGAGATATGCCATGTGGATTTTGCGCTAACTCACCCTAGACCCTGAATCCCAAAACTTTGGTCCTATGCTACCATTGAACCTCCCAAGGAAGAACTTTCATTGTGTTGTGTCCTAGTGGGGCCTCCCACACTATCATCTTAGGTTTTCTATTAGATGTTACTATATGCCTGCTCCAGCTCATCTCGTTTCTCATCTCCCTAGCTCTTTACCATTTACCACTAGAAATTTTACGTGGGATCCCCTTATGTGCTTTTGTGGTATGAGTGGGAGTGGCCTCACTTTTAACCTAGACTGTTCATCTTGTGATTAGTAGTTTGGGAAAACCACCCAATGTGGGACCCCTCTTATTGTTAACCCATGGTAGGGAATGTGACCCCACATTTTCTCTGATGAGATGGTGGGGATGTGTTATGTAACAACCCCTGGTTTATTTTCTATGTAAATAAAAAAGTAAGACCAAGGTCATGGGAAACGTATGCCAAGCTGAATGTTGGGAAAAACATAGTGATGGGGTGTCATTGGTGATTAATTAATGGCTATGGAAATTGGCAAAGGAATTGACAAAGGAAAAGAGGCATTAATTGGAATTTTATTTATGAAATAAAGGAAAAATAGGAGAAAAGGGACATGAAAGGTCACATTATTGCATGAGGAGGAATTGAAGGAAAAATAGAGGAAAATGAAGGCCTCAATGATAAAATGGATTATGAGTATTAGTTCACAACTTTTGTCAATCTAGCTTTGGAGATATCTTCTATTCTCTCACTCTCTCATACTCTTGCACACTTAGAGTATTCTTGGAGCATTCTTGGAGTATTTTGGCATACATTATTAGAGTATTCTTGGAGCATTTTGGAATACATTTTTTCCATATGTTTGATGAAATGATTGTCATGGTTAGGTCTTGTGAGGTCAATTTCTTGTTCAATTTTGTATGTTTAGCCTTGTTGTGATGTCATTTATGATTCTAAGAAGTTTCAAGAAGTTCTAGGTAGTGATATGGAGGATGACTTGAAAATGTGGCACTAATCTCATGACCACATCCTATGAACTAAACAAGTTGGGTTACAACCACACCCAGGCAGGCTTGTGCGTGTTCTTGGAGGCTTATAACCACATGGAGGCCTTGTCATGCATGTGGTTGGGGGTTAAAGTGTGTGACAAGGAGTCTGAACTAAAGTTTTGGTCACCTGGGGTGGTTCTTTGGTCCCTAAGTGTCCTGTAGCCCCAAGGGATGAGGTGAATTGTCAGTTTGTCATCGATTGTCGACCCCACTTTCATAACAAAAGCTTGGACATTTGGTCATGTCATAGTAACTCTTTGTCTTATGTTTACCTTGGCAGGGCGGTGAAATCAGGTAAATGTGGGAGGGTTGATTACATGTGAGACTAGATTTAGCCAAGAATCTGACCACTCTTTAACCTCAACCTTCTATTAGCTTCTCTGCTAAGAGTTATGTCGTGTTTCCATGTCACCCCATACTGACATCACTAAGACCATGTGGTCACCTCTAATTGGTGACACCTATCATCCTTGCCATCCAATTAATCTTGGCCACCTATCTGCCTACATTGGATCCTACATAGGTCAGAAGTCAAAGGTTGAGGATTTATCAAACCATTGCTTCTTGCGGCGATCCATGACTTACAAATGGCCCAACTCACCGGAGGCTCGACTAGGTTGGTGTTGGGGCCCCACTATACATCTCTTTTTTCCCAAATGGCCCAACCCAGAACCTTGAGGTTGAAACCCAAGCAACAATTTAACCCATTTTGACTACATAACTTTGAATGGAAATAACATTTTATCTTGGAGGCCTATTTTGGACTTCAACATACCATTGGAAATATCTTTCAGAGCATTATCCAACTATGCCACTTCTAATAGCATATGGACTGATGTATTGAGGCTAAAATACTTCAAATAATAGGAATCCCCAACCACAATAGTTATAATATTTTAACTTCTTCATTTAAATTGCTACTATGATGATTCTCTGCCAAATACTGCAACTACCAGTATACTCCCCCTAAGCTTGATATTATATGCACACTATGCTTCTGACATTAATGCAAGCCTAGTTGACATAAATGCCAATGCACTTGATGACACCTACCATCCTAATAATGCCAATTTTTCAAAAGGAAGGAACATATATACACGGTCAATATTAGATATGAGGAACTATTATTCTCTATGTGGGTACCTCCTACATCCTACCTTTGGAAAAAATTATGGCATAACAATATTATCCCCAAAGTTAATAACTTATGTTCTCTCGTCATCCATAAGAAAATCATGTCCTCTAATAACCTCCAAAAGTGGTGAATCCATGGTCCCTCTCAATGCCCCTTATGTGAACAAAATGAAGAAACAATTCTCCATCTCTTCCTCTCATGTAAATACACTTCTCAGGTCTAGTCTTTTTTTCTTGGCCCCTTATTTTTCCATTTAAAATAGCCTCCTAATCTACCTGGCATTATTTCCCTTTGGCATAATCACTTTATGGGAACTCTAATATGAAAGCCTAACATTAAGTGGATTTGGTTTTTTCTCCCTAAATATATATTTTTGGCAGATTTTGTTGTCTCATAGTAGTTCCATCTCTAAAAACATCAATATCCCTCCTAGGGAAACAACCATGAAGTCCCATTCCTTCTATGTTGAATACAATAGATCTAGTGTAAGATTTTGAAACTCCTTATTAGATCAATATCAACATCAATGGATGTATTCATCGGTAAATCCTTTGGAATCTATCCCCTCTCATCTTCATCCTCGTCCACCAAAAAAAATGTACTAGAAACTCTGTCCTCTGGAGGGTGAGTTTGAAGATTGGAAAAATACACAAAATAGTTGGATCCTTTTCTTCGATGGCACATCAAAAAATAATCTAGGGGTGGTATGAAAGGGAGGGTTTATCCTTAATACTAAAGAAAGGCAAGCGAATAAGTACTCTTGGGGACTAGTTAAGAGGACCAAAAACCAAGTTGAAATGTATGGACTCTTATTTGGGATAAGTTTGGAAAAGGAAATGGAAATAACTAAGCTTTTAATTTTCAGTGAATCTCTTCTCACTATCGAACATCTATATCAAGGATATTTCCTAAGGATAATTAGCTTAAGATACTCCTTCATACAATTCTGGGGGCCCTCGATCACTTTCAACAAAATAATTTCTTCGATATCCTTATATCTCTAAACAAGGACGAAAATAAGTGAAGAAAACCTTGAATGCCTCCTAAAATCATGCCAAGCTGACATTAATAATTTTCTAGAATGGTGAAATATCCCATGACTCAATTATCTCTAGACATGGTTTTCTTAATTTTTTTTAGAGAAACTCTTCCATCCTTAATTGAAAAGTATGCAAACAATAATTTTGATAACTATTATACACACACCTCCCATATATTAACTCCATTAATATAGTTCATGAACTACTAACTTGGCATATCGCAAGGGATAAGGTGGTTATTGGAAATCCTACATGTCATGTTGAGGATCCTCTCCATAATATCTCGCTTGCGCTAGGAATTCAGGCTGGAAAACTCAATAACCTAAGCTCAGATTTAGCACCTGAAGTGTTGATGGAATAAAAGGGGTGGTTGATCATACAATTTAATGATGATGAGATATATGCTACGTGTGGATTCTTTGGCACTGGTGTTAAATGTATTGGAAACACTTGGTTTCTCTATATATGGCCTCCATTGAGGTTGAGTTTGTTATGGTGCAAACATATTTATGGTAATTTCTAGAAATATGCTCAACAACTATTGTACCTGTGGGATAGAGAGGACATTGATGGAAAGAAAATGTCATCTTAAAAACCAAAGTAACTTCAAGACAAGACCAATCAATAAATCAGACTCATGATGGGACAAATTGTCCAATTCTGGTTGACAAAGGTCACTCGCTCCCTGTGGGAACTGTGCATTACATAGTCCCAACAGTCAGTGGGGAAGCTTGCCAACTGGAACTGCACAATGAGTAGTTCAGTCTTGGGCTAAGGCCAGGAGAGATTGTGCATTGCATAGTCTCAGTCACCAAGCTAGGAGGTTGGCTCCTAGAACTTAGCAGTGCACAATTGAATCTAAGATAGGAAAACCTCTTCATAATTCTAGAAGCCAAGGCAAAGGCCTTGAGCTCCCAGATTGCGTAGTGCATGCAATGAAGTGTGAGATCCTGGCGAGGAGAGGCCCATATCTACCCAAGGGGAGTATGAAATCAAGTAGATCTGAAGGATGGTGTGATGCTGAGTGTAGATCTAACTAAGTGATGATGCATGGAAGTGAAATAAGTGTAGGAATCAATCAAACTAAAGGAAAATGAGGCATGTGAAGAGAGTCACCACAACGATGACCGTTAGTGAAAAAATGGTAAAACACATACAACACTTGGGAAAGCCAATTTAAAACTTGAAAAAACACTTATACAAGCTAAAACAAGTTAAAACGCCAACAATCATGGAAAGGAACAAGTGAAACAACACTCTCACAAGCTAAACAACACAAAGCAACATAAAAAATGGCAAAAGGCTAGAAAAGGAAAACTCACCCGGAAAAGCGACGACAATCGAACCAAAGGTTCCTTGATCTCCTCGGGAATGCCAGAGCTCCAAGATCAAATGTGAAAATGAGCTCTAGTAGCATCGATTAAATATTTTTTGTCAAATTATGGTTTATGATGTGCATGCCACAAATCAAGGAAAAAGCGACACTTGATGACAATTTCCAAAACAACTCAAGTGCCTCCTTCATGTTACTAAAATTAGAACCCTATTTTTTAGGGATGATTTTTTTTTTTTTAATTTTTTCCTTTTCGAGAAAAACTACCATGCATTTCCCAGAGATATTGCATAGTTCTTGGAAGAACCGAGCAACTTTCTGGCTAATGCACTGCATCGTTTTTTAGCACAGTTGGTTTTGCGCAATTTTTGGCTAAGTGGCTCTAGGCTACCTCTCTTGTTGTACATAATTTACCAGCTCAAGGCTGGGTGCCATTGAGTGCTATGAATTTCCTGGGTTGAAGGCCCACTGGGACTCATGATTACGCAATTCCCAATAGCAAGGCCAATTTCCCTCAAGGATTTCGGAGTTCTCTAAGGCATGCCTAAAATTGTCGAAATATCAAGTCAAGAGATCAGCTTGTGGGTTGGAAAATTTACTAAGTGATCAAACACAAGCCAATATTGAAAAGAATAAAGCTTAGTTGAAACACAAGCACTTGGATTAGTGCAAGATGAGTTGTTGTGGTTTATAAGGGAGGCTCCTAAACAAAGCATAGTAAAAATTTTGGAGGGTGGTTTTAACCTCTACAACAAGTTTGATCTTAGTCTCTTTTTCTCTAGAATGGGTGCCATTACTTTAGCCTCAACAGATCATACTTGAGACTATCGATTTGATGGTACCATGGATGAAGATTTGGATAAATCACATGACCCTACATGCAAGTCCATTGACGATCAACTTCTCACCAGCCTTCTTTGGGTGGCTACATAGAAAGTTCATCATGATTAACGACTATCCTTACGAAGGGATGGATTTTCATGATGATTTTGATCTCTTGCTACCTAAGGATGAGCAATGGGATGCTATAGGTAAAATTCAACAATTTTAAGTTTTGGAAGTTTTACAATTTTTGTGTGTTTTTAGATGTTTCTCAAGACTAAACTATTGATGTTTTAATGCATATGTGGGATTAGTTCGACCAGTGGGTGCTTCATATCTCCTTCGTATAGAGAGACAGCCACATGAGGAGGTAGTGGAACCAGTACAAGTTGTTGTGGTAGGATGAGATGTGCTACGAGATCTTGAGGTAGTTGAGATCCTATCATAGGTGGAGCGCCATATGGAGGGGTTTACGCATAGGATATTTCGATGTGACTTCAAAAACACACTATCAGATTGCCTAGCTGCATTGGTTGATTAATGAATAAGATAGCTTGTGCAATGTCATTTTATCATGAGCACCATAGATTTGTCTACTTATATCCTTGAATGTAGTTTATTTATATGGGTGATGTAGTTATATGTGTCTTGGGGCACAAATTTTTTAAAACCAAACTTAATATATATACATATTTTCAGTGTTTCCTAGTTCCTATCATGCTTTAAATATGATGTGATGTGAATTGAAACTTATTTACAATCATTGCAAATGTCTATATAAAACATAATTAGCTAGGGAATCTATTAATGTGTTTAAATTTCTAGAAATATGTTCATATCATATGAAATCTAAATATCTTTCCAGAAGACGTACTCTCAAAACCATGGGAAGGATGGCAGCGTTTCTCACCAAATAAACAATAGCAAGTTGTAGTACTATGTAATGTGAGTTAAGCATGGTGACTATATGACAAATACCATGTAAAATAACATCATATGGTAGCTCCACCACTATGCTATACTCAGCTATGCTTTTAGTAGAGAGATCAATGAAAATCCCTTGCATATGCACTAACTCACCATTTGGAGCAAAGATAGCCCATGCTGCATAGAATAGGTTCCAAGTACTATGAATAGCACCATTAGCATAATCAATATGTGATTCAAGAGAAGTCGAAATTTGCAAACCAAATGTAAAAGGGATTAATAGAAACCTAAGGAAACTCTAAAAAGAAGCATTGCAAAAACACTCAACACATCTATAGACAGTATGTACACAATGTACTACGCATGGGATAAAAAGTAATATTTTTTGAGGTACATTCTAAGGCCGTGCGAGTGGAATTCCATCAAAGTCTACTAATTCATAGGCCCCTTTTGCAAGGACTCGCTTGACAATGTAAGGACCCAGTCACATGTGTTGGAACTTTCCTGGACCTAACTTATCGGCCTCCTAGTTATATAAGAGAACCAGGTCTCCTTCCAAGAAGACAAAAGGCTTGACATTTTTATCATATTTCACATTGATGCATGTTTTATGAGATTCATTGGCTGAAGTAGCATCGTCACAGGTTTCATCCAAACAAGTCAAATGTAAAAGATGCTCCTCCTATATGAAAGTGGAAGGAAGAAGTTCGAAAGATTGTTTTAAGGATGGAATTTCACATTCAATGAGGAGGATAGCTTCCAAACCATATAATAACTAAAAGGGTGTGAATCCAGTACAACTTCTAAATTATGTTCAGTATGTCCACAAGGCAACATAAAGAAGCAAGTGCTAGTCCAATTTGTGGACCCCTACCATACTTTGAAGAATAGTCTTAAGAAATTTGTTAAGAGCCTCAACCTGTCCATTAGCATAAGGATAGTAGGGAGTGGAATTTCATGTGAAATTCCCAACTTAGCAATTAGTTCAGTCATCATATCATTCTGGACGTGTTTCCCATGATCCGTAGCTATTACTTGCGGAACACCAAACCAAGCGATAATGTGATTGAAGAAAAATTATGCAGTCGTTTCACCTATGTTTTTAAATGTAGGCATCACCTCGACCCACTTAGTAAAGTAGTCAACAACAACAATCATAGAGTCATGCCCCTTGACCGAGTGAGGGTTACATGTCATATATTCAATACCCCATTTCACAAAGGGACCAACAACTACAATGAGATGAAATGGAGTAGGTGCCACATGTACCTTATGATCATAGATATAGCATGCATGACACTTTTCGGTGGTGAGGATGCAGTCAGGAAAGATAGTAGGCCAAAAGTAACCAACGTGTAAGATCTTCTATGCGGTAGCGTAACCAAATATATGTCTGCCACATGACCTTGAGTGGAATTCATTGAGGACTTTCTTAGCCTCCTCAAGGGTTAGGCACCTCCATGATATTGTATCAATACCATGAAGGTAAAGGGTTTCTCTAGTAATAAGATAATTTTGGGACTAGTATCGAATACATCGCTGCTCAAAGCAAGAGGTAGTAGGTCAAAAAGTCTGGATCTAGTGATAAATGAGAAAATATCCATACCAAGGATTATATGATGATACCATAAACAATGATTCGTCAAGGATAGAATCTTTAGATGTAGATTCAGAAAGAGGAGAAGGAATCTCACACATTAGCTTGGTGCAAACTAGGTATTTCTTTGACTTGGATTTGATGAATTCCAAGTCAAACTCTTGGAGAATAAAGAACCACTTAGAGTACTTTCCCCCCAGTAATTGACATGTCTGTATATATGTCATAGGGTTGCAATCTGAAACAACGATAGTTTTCCTAAGCAAGATGTAATGGCGAAACATTTGGATGGATTGAACGACCGCTAAAGCCAACTTTTATACATGAGTATATCTTATTTCGGTATCATTAAGGCTCTGACTCAGATAGTAAATAGGATGTTAAGTCCCTATATCATCTTCTTGCACCAATACCATTGCTATAGTAGAAATGGGTACAGTGAAATACAGGAAATAGTCACATTGATAATTAGGTGGATATAGAATAGATGCCTGAACTAGTACATCTTTCAAGGCATCAAACACTTTTTGAGCAGCATCATCCCATTGGAAGTGAAACCATTTTTCAATAAGTGATTGAATCCTTTGGTCAGCTTGGTGTAATTAGGGACAAACCTCCTTAAGAAGTTAGCTTTCCCTTGGAGTCTTTGTAACTAAACAAGAGAAGAAGGTGCAAGAAAATCAATGATTACTTGCACTTTTAGGGGACTTATATGAATTCCTTGTTTTGAAATGAAAAAAATGAGGAGTCAACCAGAACCGACACAGACAACACATTTTTCAGGTTAAGTTGAATGTTATAATGTCTACAATGGAGGAAGATAGTCGTTAAAAGCATCGGGTGATCATCCTGATGTTTGGAATGAACAAGGAGATCATCTAAATAGGGTTGAAAGATATTTTAAGATCATGAAAAGTGTAATCCATAGCACTTTAAAACATGGACCCAACGTTCTTCAAGCTGAATGGGAGATTTTGATAAGAAAAAGTACTCCAGGGACAAATAAATTCAGTCTTAGGTTGGTCTGCTGAGAGAATGTTGATTTTATTATAGCCTGAGACTCCATCCATGAACGAATAAATCTCATATCCTGCACAGTAACCAAAAATATGGTCAATAAACAAGGTCAGATAATTGTCCTTAGGTCAAACCACGATTTACATCCCGGTAATCGACACATACTCAAATCATGCCCTATATCTTCATGAAAGGGACAATGTTCAATACCCAATCAGTTAAAAGAATGGGGTATATAAAACTATCTCGTAAAAGCTTTTCAACTTCAACATTAATCTCAACACCCTTCTTGGGATGGACCGAATGGAGGTGCTGCCAAGCGGGTTTGGAATGAGGATACATTTTAATCTCATGCACTACTATGTTTGGGTCAATACCTCGAATTTCTTGATAAGACTAGGCAAAGACATATCGAAACTCACGGAAAAAATCTCTATAAATCTCAATCTTAGATGGAGAAAAAGGTGCTCCAATGTATATATTTTTGACAATTCCTGGTTTAATCAAGATATCAAGAGGTATGGTCTCTTTGATATTCGAAAGGTTATTTTCGGAGTTGAACTCATGAATATAGATGGAATTCGTAAAAGGCTCGAAAAAATTAGGTAAATTTACATCACTGAGATTATCCTCAATGTGATCCAGTAATGATGAATGATGGTGATGTTCATCCCACGAACCATGATCTAGCATCATGATCTCCATGATGCTCTCGTTAGTAGGGAATACTCGAGAAAAAGGATAAGAAGAAGTTCCATAATCTAGTGATCAATCTACCCAATTAATTGAAGAAATTGCATAAGTCTCACAAGCCGAATATATGGATTCGTAATATAGCTCAATGGGGCTAAGCAACATTTGGTTGCCAAAAATTTGGATGTTAGTTTCATCTGGTACAATCAAATGATCAACTCAAATAGTAGAGGATGATATCATGTTGATATAAGCAACCGAAGATGATTTGTCGAGAAGGACATGATAAGGGAGTGAAAAGGTTCCCAAAAGTGAAGAATTCTTCAACAATCCAACTCCGACATGATGATACGAGTTTAGAGCATCCCCTGCAAGAGGGACACTTCCAGTAACATGAGAATTAGAGGCGAAAAAGGTGAGTTGATATATGTCTAAAATCTTGCATTTATGAGGAAAGGTGAGCATACGTAAGTAGGTCGAAACGAAGGCATCAATGGCATAAACCCACATATGTCCCAATAAAATATTATTATCGAGTGGTCTATCAATAACTTCGACTTCTATGGAAATGGTTTTTCCCCTGAGTTATACATGAAGGGAATTCAAAATCCCACAAGGTTTGTACATTCTTCCATTGAAGGATTTCAATGTGGTTGTCAATTGGCTCAGTTGATTTGAACCAATTTCCTTTCAATAAGAGATGGAAATAATGGAGGTCAAGGCTCCCGTGTCCACAATAGAGTGACGAATGTTCTTACCATGAATGATGACCTGGATTATAAAATGTAACTAAGTTGGAAGTCAAGGGGTATAGTTTTCATGAGAGAATACCCCTAGGTTGGAATCCGATGGATCCACACATCTGATAGATGATAACAAGGCCTTCTTTTGGGCAGGATAGTTCTATAACGCTTCAAGAGTTGACATAGTTGATGGAGACTAAGACAAGTCTTCAACTACGTTATAATTTTGGGTATTTTTTAAATGAGGTTTGAAATAAGACTTATGAATAACACCCTTGGGAGGCTTGATATTCAATTCAGTAAGAATCAGAGGTGGAGTGGAATCATATGAAGATGATGTCAAACTAGCAGGTTGATTAGTAGCCTGACCGTTTAGTGGATTCACATTACCATTGTCCTTGTTCCAAGTGCCCACCATAACATTGGATTTCAGCTTCGAGGAGGAAAGCATCAAAATTGTGTTAAAGGAATAAGGGTCATGGGCAACCATATGTGTCTCCTGATTGGGAAATTGGCCAGTCAACACAATAGGAGAAGTGGAAGATACAAGAAACTGATTCACTTCAAGGCACTGCATAAAATCACATATAATTTGATCCTCATTGCAAATATGGCATGGGTATCGATGCTTCCATTTCTCATTAAAGGACTGATTTGTTTGTTTATCTGATAGTGAGGGACCTTCATATTTCTTACCTTTTTCTTTCTTATTTCTTCCAATTTGTTGTTGTGACTTGGCTTTATAAGATGAAAATAAATTTATCTCAGAAGCAGAAGATGCAGGAGGATGGGATTGAGGGTTTTGAGTAGGTGTAGTAAGAGAAATACTAGATGGTTTACTCACTCACTGTGAACTGGAAAAACTAATCATGCCACTAGCGACATGATATTCTTTACTGGGTGGAGGGGGAACAATATTTGAAGGTCTCAAGAGCATTTGGTTGCTTATCATAGAGCGTGCCCAATTAGGTATAAAAATGGTACAAATATTGTGCACAACCAATAACTTGCTCTTCCATCACAACTCCACCTTTAGCCACATCTTCTGTGATAGGGGCGAAAAGATATTTGACAAACCATTCCACTAACAATTGATCAGGAAAATAGGTCTTGACCCATTGACCGTGACGTCTCCATTCATGAATGTGATCTGAGATGTGAGTGGAATTTGATTGTTTTAAGTTGGTCAAGATTTTTGTTCCAGTTTCTTATGTGATGGGAAACTGGAAATGTGTGAGGAAGGTGGTGGCTAAAGTGCTCAAATCATCAAACAAAGCTCTAGGTAATTCAATAGACCATTTAGTTACGGTACTTGTAAGTGTTTGTTGGAAACGAAGGAGTCAAATAGAATCATTGTTAATGGAGTTTGAAGAACACCATAGATGATACGTCATAACGTGTGTCAACATGTCTTATCCTAGATTACCATTTCATTTTGGGATAACAGAAGGAAATTTAGTGCGAATAATCAGCCGCCATGGTGAATGAGCAATGGGGTGATTAGTGAGCTTAGTTAAGTCTAGAAATTTGAGAGTAGCCACAAAAGGAAATTGTCAGTTAAAGTCTAGAGGAGGATGTTAGGTCCATATAATACTAGTGTATTCCCTAATTTTTATTGTCAGTGTAGGAACCTTATTTTTATTATTGTAGGTTTTAACCCCGTACATAAATTACCTGCATACGAATTCTAAATCACAGAAAAATAAACAATGCGAGAGCATAACACATAAAAAACACATATGCACAGAGATTTTCCCCTGGATCCCAAAACTGATACTACCAGATTGATTTTTAATTATATTCCTTTCAATGTTATAATACATGTTTATACATGCCGAAGCATCCAATACCATGGACCGAAAACCATCGTGTCCAAAAAACATGTGCAAAAATCATGCACAAAACCATAGGTGTGTCTGCCCAACCTAACATAGGGTCCAAAACCAAAATTTTCCGGGGCGCTGCCTCGGACCCCATAAAGTGGGGTTACGGGTACCCCTCAAACCCCCTATTAACTATGTGGAAGGAATATAACACAACCCAACAATCTCCCATTTGTTGTTTTCTTTCCACAGGGGGCCACATGAGAGCTTAGTCATTTTTCCAGCCCTGAAACGTGCATTGCTTCTCTACACAAAGAGAACTTCTCAGAGCTCATAGATTTTTTCAATGCATCTGCAATATTCTTCAAAGTGTCCACCTTTACCAGCAACACCTTTTTTGTCTTCTATCATATCCCTCACAAAGTGATACTGAACATTAATGTGCTTTGTCTTTGAATGATAAG